>CAUYSK010043434.1:0-54241 GCA_963575035.1 Avahi laniger | reverse complement strand
AGCCGGGCATGGTGGCACATGCCTGTAGTCCCAGCTACTTGGGAGGCTGAGGCAGTAGGATCGCTTGAGCCCTGGAGTTTGAGGTTGCTGTGAGCTAGGCTGACGCCACGGCACTCGCCCCAGGCAAGAAAGTGAGACTCTGTCTCAAAAAAAAAAAAAAAAAAAAAAAAAAAATCTCAACAGTGAGACCTGTGGAGTTGATTGACAAATTGATGGGAACACAGAAGTCCACACATGACCAATGTCCCCCTGAAGAGCACCACCAGGGAGCGTGACACCAAGTGTCAGGAATTACACGCAAGTCCAGGGGATCTCAGCACCAGCTCATGAGCTCACGAAACAGTTTTTAATCCTGTGTGTTTTATCTGACTCATCCGTGTCACCTCCGTCAGCCACTAAGGCACGGAGCCAGGGGGAAGTCGTCTTCGCCTCCCCCTGTTCTTTCGTCCTCGGGCTTCCACTCCACGGCCAGTTGGTCCCAGGTCTCTCAGCTATGATCTGATCCCTCCTTTCTGTGACCACCGCAGCGGTCCACATGTGCGCGCTCACCAGGGTCGCTGGAACCTGGGTCTCCCTGCCCACCACTCCGCACTCTGCCACCAAGCTCCCCACGCCATCCTCGCATCTTCTCATCTTTATGAAACCTCACTGTCATCAAGCCATGATCTGCTTTATGGGTGTTAAAACTCTTCACAGTGTATCTTCCAGAAAAATTTCTTGCCGAAGTTTAAATCCTTCCACACCCTCTGCTCAGTCCACGTTAGACTATTTGCCACTGCCTGTACTTGCATGAAATTCATGAACTTTTATGGCTATAGCTGTTATCTTCGTTATCTAACTCGGAAGTTTTGCCCCACCTTTTCTCTAAGAAAAACATTATAGGGCTTCAAGAACCAGCTCAGAGGTCCCCTCCCCTGAGAACCCTTCTCTATCCCAAACATAACTGATGGGTTTCCCCCCCACCCCGCACTACCAGGGTACGTTGCCTTTCCCTACCCACAGCAACAACCAACTGCGGATCAAAAATATTCGAAAATAGATAAATAATAATGCAACAGTGAAAAAACAAAGTAAAAATACAGAATGATGACTATTTACATAGCATTTACATTGCACTAGGTATTACAAGTAATCAAGAGGTGATTTAAAGCATGTGGGAAGATGTGCACAGATTATATGCAAATACTACACCATTTATATAAGTGACTGGCACATCTTTCAATTTTTGTATCCACAGGGTTCCTGGACCAACCCCTAGTAGATACCAAGGGACGACTGTATTTTGTTTATTGCATTTTCATATTGATAGTTAAGATATTAGTTGCTTTTCCTGCAGATATTGAAATCCTTATAGGAGGGAATACACCTTGTTTGTACCCTCCAAGCATATATCTGAAATGGATCAGGTATAAAATTCTACCTGTACTAATTTACATCGTAAAGTGCATCAGTTTACCAAGACCTTAAAAATTTAATCTTTACATGTTTTATAGACTAGGATCACTATCCCAACATTACAGAAAGTGGACTGAAGTTCAGAAGCCCTAAGTAGGTAGAACAAGACCATATAATTAAACACAGAGGAGCCAAGATCTGCTCCTAGGTCTTCTATACAATATCCAGTGCTCTGTTAATTAAATTACACCACCTAGATTCACGCTATTAATATTTATTGAACTTCATTTTCTACTATTATAAAAGCCTCAACATTGAAACTTCCTTTGGTGATTTGTTTGAAAATTTAGACTCTTCATTAAAAAAACATTCAATATAAAATAAGTCAACATGGCAAAAAGAGTAGTCCCTTACTAGATAATTCAAATAAACTGAAGGTTTGTGAAACTGAATTTTATGTAGATAATTAACAATGTACACTTGTGCCATGCAGAAGAATGCTTTCAAGGATACATATGATTAATCAATATAAGAATATATCTGTTAAAGTGTTATGTTTTTGGTAAAATGCTTTAACCTGGAAAAACAAAAACTTTCAGTTCTTATTCTCGTGGCCTGCAGCTCTTGCTCTCTCCATCACCACCACTGACCTCAGACTTGAGACAACTGGTTTTCTCCGTCCCGTGACCACGTTCCGCTTTCCCAGTGCCCAGCTCCTCTTGACTGAGAAACAATCCAACTGAGCACCTTGACTCTGAGGGCAAAGTGACGCTGTGTGCTCTGATAAGCGCTTAGGCTACGCCTGCTGCATACCTTGCCGCTCTTTTTTGCAAATTGTTTTCACTGACACAATGAGATGGGAAAAGAGAGATGGAAAATTAGGCATAAATTGGCTTTCGAAGCTAATTCTGGCAAAGACAAGTTGGGAAACGGCAGGGTCTGCTGAAGCTGCAGGCTGCCATGATTTGGCCGAAACCTTGAAACACCTGAGCAAGAGTGACCTGACCCAGGGGACCCGCGAGCATCTCCCCTTCCACTCTGTGCACATGCGGGTCGCCAGCACTGCAACTCCCTGCAACTTCAGAGGAGCTCTTGCTTGCATGTCAGGGACGGTAGGGTTCAGAAAGCTCTGAGGCTCCAGCAGCCTTAGAGATTTCCAAGCCTCGGAGGCTGAGTTCTAGGAAAACCAAAGGGTGTCAGGTTTACACACAAATACGACGGCAGAGCCACCGGAGCTCGCATCTCTTGACCACCTGTCCAGCCTGCCTTCCAGTCTCCATGCCACCGCCCAGATCATTTAAAGAATGCAGAAGTTACACCCACCCCTCAAAATCACAGTAGAACAGTGCAAATAAAAAGAACAGACATGCAATTCATTTGTTATTGTTGTTTGTTTTTGCTTCTCCAGACCTGCACACAAAGAAAAGTGAACTACATTATCCTGTATTTAAGAACAAGGATACAGCGTGGAGAGAAAAACGCTCTACTAGGTAATGCGGGAAAATACAACAAGTTGAAATTTTTAAATCAAGCTGTTCGAGCCAGAGGAAATGGGAATCATGATCGCGGATACAGGCCGCTTCCACGTATCTGCCTAAGTCACCATGGGCGCTCTCATCCCGTCCCCTGCCAAAATCAGAGGCTTCAGAATACTCACTCACAGCTGCCGCGATTCCCACAAAGCCGCCCTCTGCATCTCACTTGGGTAAAAAAAACTTCCACACTTTCAGATTATCATGCTTTATAATACTGTCCATTTTCAAATGCTAAATTAAAATAACAAGCACACGATTATGTGATTAATATATAAGAAACTATTTACACATGAAATGACATCAACCCGCAAACAGCAACGCGAGGCCCTACATCTCACTTCACCGCCCTTAACTCCCAGCATAAATCCGTGCTTCTGTCTCAGCAAGTGTTTGATAAATGTTTAAGGAATTAACGAATGTTTGCAGTTTAGAGCCACGTGCTCTATGTTTAGCTCTGCGTAAACACGGACCGTGAGTGTGTAAGCTCTTCAAATCAGCCCAGACGACAAATAAAATTCGAACCAGAAATTACTGAAAGACGATCCATATCTCCAAGGTTCCATTCACGCTTCAGTCGATCTGCATCGGCAACTGTCGGAGTGTTTTGAGTGTATCAGGCGTACAAGCAAACAGCCAGGAGAACACCACATAGCAAATGTTTCTATCAGTTGCCTCTGATATCTTTTCAAACAAAAAGGTCTATGTGCGGTTTTATCTTCTCAATCGAAAGGTTTAGAAGACTTGACGTATGAAGGAATATTTAGGCATGGAAAAAAAAAAGACCTTTATCCCACAAACGTTTTAATAAAGATCATCTTTCCACAAATAAGTAGTTACAATTAAAAAAAATCTTCCTCAATATTTATACTCCCACAGTCTTTATACTACCCTGAATAAAAATGATAAAGTGTTTGCTACATTCCAAAGCTATGTGTACTTTCCATTCTTTTAATTCTTATATTAACACCAAGAGGATCGTAACATCATCTCCACCCCCACAAATCAGAAAACTGAAACGTAATGGGGTTGAATAGCTTGCCAAAGCCACACACAGTTACCACGTGGGAGGTTCCGTGTCAGCACCTACGTCCCCCTCGCTGTGAAGCCCAAGTGTTTAATAGATCATTATTCCGACTCTCTGAAACCTTAAAAAATAATTTTTCAAGCTGACTCCAATTTGCAAGAAGGAAGGAAGGGAGGAAGGGAGGGAGGGAGAAAATGGGGCAGCACATAGTCCAGAGTTCTGAATTCAAATTCTGATTCTACCTTGGGTGACACAAATCAAGTTATCTGAAAATACTTATGAACGCCACTCAGTACGGAGATGAGATGCATATGGGGTGCTTGGTTTTCAAGCACACAGTTTGGATATGAAGACCTACTCCACTTCTGAGTTCTGTTACATAGGCTACAGATATACGCCTATTGTCAGTATTTTCATCATGGACCACACTGCCAGTGTACCCTATGCTCACCCTCTTCTTCCCGCATGCTAACTCTTGGTCACTAGTTCACCTGCAAACTGCTCACAGATCTCTGTCCAGACAGACACACAAGGCAACACAAGGTCCCCGACTTAGGTCTCTAATTCTAGTACCCATCCCAGGTGGCAAATCCCAACCACTCCAACCCCAGAGCCTGCCTGCCGGCCACAGTCCACGCAGGTCTGGATATATATGAACACTATTTCTTCTCCTGGGACTAAAAAATAAACATACGGAAAAGAAAAATTTCCCCTCATTCTTAGGTAGAAAGAAAGAGGCAGATTTTGTTCTTATCCACTTGTTAGAAAACAAGTATAAGCAGGAATTCTTCCTCTTAGAAAACATGATAATTTGCTAAAGTAACGTTTCCTTCAAAGAAATTGTAATACTTGCATAGTAAATAGTTCATAGAGTATATACTTCAGGTTTGTCAGACTTCCTAACCTTAGGAAACAAGGCTGGAATTCCAAGAGGTGTATTTAACCCTATTAACCTGAAAAGTTTTCAAACCTTTGACCTTAAGCCTTTTAAACAAGTTAGGATTGGAAAAGATGAAGGTATCTGAGTAACTCACACGGCATATTTGTTTTCTCAAAGGCATCTGCACATCATTCACACGCAGCGTGCGCACTGCAAACCACTTTCCTGAGTCATGGCATTTGAAAGGATGTTCTGCACTTGCTTGAGCTTGCAGTCACGAATTCCATGAACACCTGGAGCAAATCTACAGTATGAAACAACATGACACGTGAGCACACAGGTGTCAGAGCCTGTGCCAGCAGTGGACACCGGCGAGGGAATCCCAGCAAACCCAGCCCAGCCCCCGCCCTCGCAGACGCGGAAAGCCTGTGTCCCGAGTCATGTTCTCCGGGCAACACGCAGCAGTGTCTCCCCTGTATTAATTTAGCCCTCAAATATTTTCCAAACCTGGTTAAAATTAGTCGTTTGCATTTCATTTGTTTCATACACAATTAGGGTATTTCATTTGTAATTTCTCAAACTCAGAGAATCCTCCCTGCACAGAACACAGGGCCTGCGCGGTGCGCGGTCACACAGTGCTAGTCTCACTCCAACGACACGGTGTGCAGCTCACACGACACAGGAACACGGAGGGCCGGGTGTATTCTCAAGGAAGAAAATCGGACCGGATGGGCGCCCACGGCACCAACACTGTCACTCCAATCGACAGTCTTACCACACTGGTGCTGTCTCCAGAACTGGTGTGAGGGATTTCAAAAAAATAAAGTCGTTTCAAATACAGAATCCAAGCTCAAGTTCTTGCCACTTGCTACCTGATGACACCCCAGCCGCTGAACCTCTCTGAGTGTGTTTCCCCATGTGTCCAAAAGGGACAGTAACGTCAATTTACGGGAATAGGGTGAAGACAGGAGACCCTAGAATTTTTTAATGTGAAATGTGGACTGTGATTTTATGACTCGAGTCATGAAGATGATTCCTACACAGGTGAGGCACTCAGGATGTGCGAGGACTCGTCCTTTTCTCAAATGTTCTCCGTCGGCTGTTCTCTAGCTATCCGTGGTGCTCCTCCCTGGGGTGCTTTAAAGGTTTTAACTTCCACGCAAGAAGATCACTGCATGAAATATCACAGACCCTCAATCGACAGGCATTTCTGACCAGAAAAGACCAGGACAGAGGAGCCGAGTTTCATCTTATCCGGATGGTCAGTCATCTGCACCAAGGCCACCGTGGGTTCCAACAAGGCCCCAGAGTCTGAGATCATTCCAGTGCACATGTCAAATCCACTCACAGCCACAGAGAGAGCTCAGAGGACACTGATAACAGCAGCCAGGCCAGAAGCCGCCAGAGGTGACTCTGCAGTGCACAGCCCATGTGCTGACAGTTTAACACGGATGAGAACCGTGAGGAATGAGGGAGATATTCCGCCCTCCCACCCTCCACTCTGCCTTCCCCATCACATAAACTGAACGCCCTCAACAACGCAGATGGTATCAAATTCTGATAGCAAATACATGGTTCTTATCTCTATTTCTGTAACCACTCCCTTGATTTGTAAAATGGTGTAGTGTGTTAAAAACCGTTGAAGTCTTTTTTTGAACAATGAGTCCAATGCTTTGAGCAGCATACTGACATATAAAATTAGATTTCGTTTAGGAAATCTAATTTGGACCTACAACTTAATGTATGGTTTTGACTTTTTAGAATTATTATTATTCAAGGACTTTTTTAAATGTAATTCATAGCAAATTTTTTTAGTTTGAACTATAAATGAAAATTGCATAAGAGCTGAGTAAGATAAACACCTCCTTGCTACACTTTCTGGATTTCAATTAACACCTAATTCACTACCCTTCTTAACACAAATATGTAGTCAGCTCTTTAGAACAGCTTGACAAGATTAGCACAGGTTTTGCAAGGAGCTGACAAAAGTCCATTAGCCAGCCCACAGCTTCTTCAAACCCAACAGTCAATACCCCACTTTCAGGGCTGACCATGGCAGAGCTAAATAAACAAGCAAGGGGGTCCCTCCTCTTGCTTTCTGGGAAAGAACACATTCTATGGGATTCATTCCACAGCTTTGAGACTATATGTTTTCTTTTTTTTATTTTCTTCTCCAAGTGTTATTATTCAATACACAACTCAAGGCAATAAACCACTAAGGCCATTTTGCTAAATCATTCTGCATTATCCAGGGTTGGGGAGAGAACTCTCCACTCCTCAATTTGGGAAGGATCAGTCCACGATTAATTCCAGATCTTGGAATATGAAAGAACTGTGAGAAGCTTCACACTCTCCCAGCAGAGGAAACCCTGCGTGCTCAGGAATCCACCAGGCACCTGAGCCCTCCCAGCCCCGCCCGGCTCCAAGCAAGATGCCGCAGGAGGGCATCCTACCGCTGGGGGAGCAGCGCAGCCCCTACCCAGACACCAGATGGGCCCAGCAGGATACGCAATGCTCATTTTAAATGGATTATTTGCCTCTGTCTTTCCTAAGCATTCTCAGAAAAGCTTATGGAAGGTCTGAGTTTTAAATATTATAAGCAGATGGGTCTAAGCACTATTAGAATAAACTAATATTCTAAAATTAATGATGGCAAATTGTCAGCACTTGATACTTTCTACCTGGGTTCCAGAAGAACTTAAAGGCTGGCCACTTGCCAGTAAACTGTCATTTCAGGGCCTCAGTGACTGAGAGGTCTGAAGGATTTTCAATGCGGCCAACAGCCATAAGGGTTACTACGAGTGTGCATTTAACTACAGGCATGTGAGGCACAATTTCACATCATGGCAAGTTGTTAAGATGTTCAAAAGTAGGATTCATGCGTGCACAGTGGGTGAAGCAATATGGTTCCTGTAAAAGAAACTATATGTGGCTTATATTAGACTTTCACAGAGAAGGATGCCGTCACAGGGGTAAGAGGAAAATCTATGGAATTATATGTTAACTCTTTCAAAAAGTCTTTGCTAGGCTCTACACGCTTGTAATTGTTTCACCGTGGACTAAGGAGGCCTAAACAGAGAAAGGCAGGGCTGATGAGCACCTACTTGAACAGAAATCACAGGGATTCCACGTGTTATTACACCAACTAGCTAAGAAAAGGCATCCCAGTTGGGTTTAGAATTTGCAAATGACACTGTCCTCTCGGGACACAAAAAGTAGGAAAATCTCAGGATACTTTATAACCAACCAAAAAAAAGGGAGCTTCACAACTGGTTTAGTCTGAGGATATTACATTTAAGAAAAAAAGAAATCTACCTTTTTCATTCTTAATAGCAGGAACTGCCAAACATGGTCATGGGCCCTCAGGATTAGGACCAGAGAACCACAGTTAGCGAATGAGGCGTAGATTCAGGTACACAGAGCATGACACCTTACCCATCTCTCTTGCAAGCCTGTGTTTTGGCCACTTCTGAGTTGGCACCAGAGACAGGAGGAGAAAAAAATTCAAGATCTGAGAAATAAAAACTAAAACAGAAAAGTCTGGTTAGGAAAAGCAGCTCTAAGAAAGTCATTTAAAAGTGAGAGCAGTCTAGCAAGGTGCAAGCTAAAAAATAAATGGGTGTTTAAAATTAGGAAGAATAAAGACACAGAGCTGAACATCAAATTCTAAAATTGCACACCTAAGAGGCTGTCAGTCCAGCTGGCAAGTACAACATCGAGGACCAAGAGAATGATAAAATCGTACCTAGAAATCATAAACTGAAGAAAATTATCCCAAGAGCTAGTATACTAGGACAGCAGGACATTGGTTATGAAGAGAAGCAGAAAGGAGAAGTCTCCAGGATGCCGAAAGCCATTCTATATAAACAGGTTGGTAGATGCTGCTCTAAAGAATTTAACCTTGCAAGTCACTGACCTTTAATGCTTGGATTTTTTTTTTCCTGAAAAAAGGAGTCATTTACTCAGGAGCTTCAAAGTAGAGAGTCTTTTTTTTCTCCCCAGGATGTTCAGACACATCTACAGAGAATAAGGACCCCCTCTGGACAAACATTTTACCTCTTCAGCCTTATAAGCCTCTACCCATCATTCAAAATACTAGTATCTTCAATCTCCCTTATTAGACATTATGTGTTCAATTGCCTGAGCTTTCTTAATGTTTTCTTAAATACAAAAAAGCAAGAAAGAACAAGGATGGAAGGAAGAAAGGGAGGAAGGAGGGGGATGTGTCAGCACAGAGTTAGTTCCTCAGGTCTCCACTTTTCCAGGTAAGCTCTACACAGACCTGGCAGAAGATTAACTTGCAAACTGAATTTGCCAGGCTCTTTGCAGATACAAATACTCAGATTAACACTTATTGACACCCTACTACAGTGAAACAGGACACCTCAGCCTCCCCTCTGGAATGAGCTGCTGCAGCATCTGCTTCCCAAGGTCCCTGGGGACCTTCCAGACTGGAGAGCAAGAGGAATCTGACTGCATATTCAGATGGCCAGTACTGCACTGAGGAAAGACAGCCAGGCGTCGCACTGAATTACCTGCGTCTTCGTGTGTGTCTATTTATCCAGAGAAATAAAGTATCTACATTCTATCCTGATAGATTTGGCTACATAAACATGTCTGAATCTCTGTTGCACTAACTCATCTACTTTTACTTATGCCAAAAATGTCTTTTTAAATCAAAATCCAATCAAATTAACTCAAGGCTTCCTTTTTCTACAATAGTTTCATGAACTTGAAATCACAGTTCTAAAAGCTATACAAATTGTAATCTATTTGACAAATATATTAAAGATGGAACAATTTTTAACAACTTGTGATTGAGTCTATTTCTCCTTGGGTAACATGCATTCGATCTTGTGTAGAAAAGAAGTTTGTAGATGAGAGTATTAACAGTCTATAGATACTGAGAACATAACTGATTCCTAGTGGTGGTGATCCATCCCTGTGATAAACATTGAAAACCAGTTATGATCTCTGTCCTCAAGTGTTTGGGTTGGGAAAACACAAAACCATGTTCTCCACCTCACCCATATCAGACATGAGAGCAACTGCATCTATTAGTCTGGACTCCTGGTAAACCTGGACTGATCTCTGCTGTTTGCATTTCGAGGAAGGCCTCAAAAGCAAGCTAAGAATGTAGTGTAATTCTTAAACACAGCCAGACTCTGCAGCCAAGGGACCTGGAACTGAGTTCTGAGTAATCTTAACGAAATATTTAGCCTCACTGAGCATCCTCTTTCCCACTCATGTAATGGGAAGATTAATATACTCACATCCTGTTGGGCTGCTGTGAATACCAGTTGAAGTAACGGACTCAAAAGTGCTTTGGAACCACAAAGCTGCCTCCGTCACCAAGATATCAAGCCACTGTGTAGCTGGAGGAATAGTAAGATCTCTGTCGGAGACACTCAGAAAGGGCCGTGGCTCCACGGCCCACGCCGGAATCTATCACTTGGAAAGGGCAGGTGGAAGGCACCCAAGGTCGGGGGAGCACCTTCTCTGCGCCTTTGCGTGACTGTCCTTCACAGATCGGTCCTTGCCCTTCTCACTTCAGCGAATTGTTTTGGACTCTCATTTGGGATTCCACAGTATTGCTTAGCCTTCCCCGTTACTGTAACTTTTGTCGTCCACAGTGCTAAAAGGGAGGCACTAAGATTTTGCCAGTCTTAAGCCAAGATGGTAAATTAAAGCCTTTGATTTCACTAAATTGAAAATGCAGGGATGTCAGATTCTGTGCCTACTCCTCAGCCTTCCACTTGGACCACTGCTATTTCTCTCACCACACACACGCACACGCATGCACACACAAGCATATATGCACACACACGCATGCACACACAAGCATACATGCACGCACACACATGCACACGCACACGCATGCACACACACTTATGCACACGCACGCAGAAGCATGTCTCTCCCACTAAGATAGAGTAGAAAGAAGGTAAGAGTGATAATCCACTTGAAGTGGGTTTTGCTGTTGCTGGAGTTCCAATAGCGATGTTCACAAGCAAACGCTATTAAAGGTTCTTTCCTTGCCCCAGGTGTTTTCTAGTTGAGGAAACGAAGCACTCGGGCCGAGGCGCGTTTCGACAAACGCGGTGCGAATATTTCGACGGCAGCGGCCGAGGCCTGCACGCACAGCATCAAAACAGGCGCTGTCCCCCATGACCCCGGGACGTATCGCGCGGTGCCTCATTTCTGCTTCTCCACCAGCAAGAAAAGCACAATTTTCACCAGGTGGCAAACACTATTCACAACAAACTTCTCGGCAAAAAGCACACGCGAGGAGCTGCGCAGTGCGCATTCCGGCTGCACGGCCTCCTCCAGGGAAGGCCAGAAACTTCCGACGGGGACTAGACCGAGTGTTACCGGTGGTCAGACGGAACAAGCAGAATCGAATTAACTCGGAGCCGAGCCGAGGGCGCGAATGCAACACCCCTACTCCCAAGGCGTCACCGAAGCAAAGACTCCCCAGGGAAGTCCCAGCATCTCCCTCCGTGTGCGGACGCTCAGGGGCTGAGCAAGGTTTATCCAGCCACGGAGGGAGGGAGGCCGCATCCCCCACCTGCGCCCACCTGCGCCCACCTGCGCCGGCCCGTCTCGGAAAGTCGGTGCCTACATCCCGCAGAGCTGGGAAGGCGGAGCGTCGCGGGTGCGGGCGTGCGCTGCGCTCACGTGGCGATTCCCGCGCCCCGGCACGTGCGCCCGTCTGGGGACAACCAGGCGGGGACGGGGCTGGGGCCCTGGGAGGCGCGAGGCCGGGCTCTGGCGGGGCCGGTCCAGCCGCGTCCCCAGGGCTGTGCGCAGGAAGGAAGAGGAGTTGGAATGGGGAAGCAACTCTAAACAATTTCGTTTTCAGTTTATTTCAAACGGCAAAGGCACTGGAATCCCATCTGGAAGTGAGTTCTTCCAAGGCTGTCACAGCCCTCGCAGCCCGGCGCCCACGCTCGAGATTCCCGGCCAGCGGGGGCACAGGCGGCCCAGGTACAGCGCCCCGGCCGCGCCTGGAACAAAGCGGGGGCGGCGCCTCCCCAGACGCGCGGAGCCCGCCGAGCGTGCGGTGCAGACCTGCGGCAGTCGCCGCGTTCGTGACTCCGTCCGTTTTGCAGGGGAGGCGGAGGGAGCAGAAACTCCAGGACGTTTTCCCCGAACTGGGAGGCGGCAGCTCTGCAGCGATCCCGCCGGCACCGAACTCCCGGCGACTCGGGCGGCGGCGGGGAGGGGAGAAAGGGGGAGGGGCGGCGGGCGCTGGGAGGAAACAGGTGAGAGCCCGCCGCCCCCGCAGGAAGCCCCGCGCGGCGCCCCCAGTCCCGCCCTGGGCACTCACCGGCTTTGCACGGGTCCCTGTAGTCGATCGTGTCGGTGCCGTCCTCCTCGCCCACACCCGGCGCGTAGTCGTAGTCGAGGCCGGCGCAGACCCGCAGCTCCCCGCACAGCACGGTCCCCGAGGCCACCAGCCACAGGAGCATCCCCGGAGAAAGCGCGTCCAGCCCCATCTCCTCCCCCGCAGGACCGGCGGGACGGCCGCGGGGCGCGCCCAGGCGCGGGGTGGGGGCTGATCCGCGGGGCCGGGCGCGCAGGTGTCCGGGACCTGCGGGCGCCGTCGGGACGGCGGGCGGGCGGAGGCGGGTGGGAGCCGCGACGGGCGCTCCGGAGCTGGGCGACCTCGGCGGCCGAACTTCCCGCGGCTCAGCGGCCCCCGCGCCGCGCCCCCGCCGCTGCCCGGACCCCGCGGCCGCGCGCCAGCCGCCTGCGCCGCGAGGGCGAGTGCGGGCCGCGCATCAGCGCGCCGGAGCCGGGCGCGGGCTCCGGGCGGGGGCGAGGGGGGCGGGCGTGTCTGCGCGCAGGTCCCGCGAAGCCGCCGGCCGCGCAGAGCAGCGAGGTCGGGACGCGCCGGGCGCCTCCCCGGCTGTCTTTTACCCTCTTCCCAACTTGAAAAAAACAGCCTTCGCCGCATCTAACCCAATCACTCGCATCCTGCTTACTTATTCATACAATCGGGGTCAGGATCCGGGCCACGGCCTCCCTCCGCCCGCGCCCGAGCCCTGCGCACACAGCGGGCGCGAGCGCGGCCCCGCTCCGGCCTCGCCGGGATGGAGACGCGCGGACCGCGCATCCGCGCCCGCGGGCGCAATTAGCGGACACGTGCGTGTCGGCGGGGCGCGCCAGACCGGGGGCGGCGGGATCGTGACAGCCGAGCTGCGGGTCCGCCGCCCCTCCCCCAGAGGCACAGCCCGGCTCCCTCCTTCGCCCTGGACCTCGGTGCGGCCGGGAGCGTTCGCGATCTGGGAAGAAAATGAGCGGCTGCTGCGAAAGTCTCCCCGCCAACAAAGTTTTGCTAAGAATGCAGATCCTCCGAGCAGCATGAAAAAACCCCAAACGCGTTGGCAATGCCGCGGGGCGCACCTTTCCCGGGCGGCTCGGGGTCCCGGGCGCCCGGGTCGAGCTTCCTGGGAGGGGAGTGCGGAACCCGGCGGCGGGACCCGGGAGTAAACCCGTGTCACCCGCCAGCAGGCTCCAGACAAACGCAGGTGGTGGGAAGTTGGGGAGGAAAAAAAATCAAAGGAAATCTCTGCAAAACCCCTGTTGTGAGCAATTCTGAGGTTTCCCCACATCTGTAAGCAGTTTCCAAAATAGGTGAGACGCCTTCTCCCCCAGCTTCCCGGGGCCTGGCGTAGGTGCTTTCCTTTTCCAACTGCGAATAAATCTTTTAGCTGTCACTTTAGTGGGGACTCGTAAAAAATCTTGTCTTTACATCTTTATTTGACAAGTGCTCCCCTTATCCAAGAAACCGCCAACATGCAGAGGCTCCTCTGGAGGGAGCTAGGAAGGTAGCCACGTCCACACGTGGGGCGCGGACACACACACACACACACACACACACACACACACACACACACTCACACTCCTTTGACAGGCCAGGCCAGCTCTGGCTGGGAGATTTGCCCAGGCTTATGTTTGTTAAAGAAAAGTAGGAGGAGAATCTTGAAGAAGTAGCAACTATTTTCAACTTAAACTAAAGGTATAGAAATGAAGTGGAACTTAACCGATTTAATGTTCTTTGCAAACTGGGGCTTTCTGGGAGGCCACTGCAGTGAAGGAGCCGCCCTCCTGCAGATCATAAACTTACAACGACCAGGATGCACAGCAGACAGCAGATTTTTAAAAGAACATGTTCAATAAGCAGGTAGAGGCGTTTGGTTTTGAAATCTCTTGCTGAGTCATTCTCAAATTCCTTTACCCATTCAAAAAAGAAGTCTGCATAATTAATAATAGTGATGCCCCAGTGCAGGGCCCAAGAACATACCCTGCCTAGCCCAACTAAAAGCCCTGAAAATGCATATTTCCTTTAGAGGATCCTTGCCCTAGAGCTGTGACAGTGTCCCCCATCCCTGCCCCCAGATCTTGAAAGTATCCCTTGTTAGTCTAAACGCCTCCAAACCTCTCCTTAGACTGCTGTATCAAATGCAAGTTTGCAACTTTGTACCTGGAGTTCACCTAAATATCCCTTACTTTGCAGGAATGAATATATTTCATTCATTTGTGCTGGGAAAAAATGGTACCATGTCGGGACATCTGCCTCATTATGTATGATACCTATTACTTTTTTGTACAGATTTATGATTGCTAAGTTTTATAATTTTATAAATTTGTAACCCAGAGAGTTAGAATGGTTAACATAGTAGAGCCTAAATCAAAATATAGAAATGTTTCTCTATAGCCAAATTACTTGCAGAGAATTCTTACTTACATCACGATAGCCTAGGCCTCAACCTCTGACTTATCTTTAAATATCATTTTAAAATATTAAATCTAAGCTTATAATAGTCACCTTTTTATTTTTTTAAATAATTACCTTTGAACGTCATTTATTTCTACAGTTGCTATGATTACAAACTAGATCTCCCCTGTCCCTGAAAGGAACATAAATTTGCAAGAACATGCCCAGAGGAAGGGAGCTGAATGTCAGAGTGCAGCCACAGACAATGCGGTGTGTGAATTCAGTCTCCTCGGGAAGACAAAAAGGAAATTGATTCCCTCAGTAAGATGTGCTGATGTTGCCCTGGCTCTGAGCTGGCTGCTGCCCTTGGCCAGAGTGGCTCAGGAGGCAGGCAGTAGAGCCACCCACGGAGGCCGGAGCAAGAGGCCAGCTCTATCCACTGGTATCTCCTGTTAGATACGCCAATTAAAATAAACTTGCCTTGTAGGTAATGCCCATTAGAAATGTTTATTTTCTAATCTAGTCAATTTGGGAAAAACTAGATGTGGTTGTTTTTTGTTATGAAACCAGCTAATACATGAATGAATATGTTTCCCTCATATCCCTTGTAAAAAATAATTCAGACGTGTATGAAAGGAAATGAGTTTTCCTCTCCCCCTTCTCTCCCCCTCTCCAGCAAACTAAAAGCTGTTAACCTGTTAAATAATGTGTATATAGATTGACTCCTGTGAAATCATCTCATCTGTAGATCAAAAGCGGCAAATATTGGCACTTTCATATTGCTTCAAAGCTTTAAAAAACGTCTTGCTTTGTATCAGAGCTGCCATTCTTCCAAGTGAACTTCAGTCAAATGCTCGAAGTGAAGAGATGGTTCTCTGAGCCGCAGTGGACGTTGACTTCCACTTCTCTTCTGGTTTTTATTTATTTTTTATTTTATTTTTTTATTTCAGCATATTACGGGTGTACAAATGTTTAAGTTACGTATATTGCCTTTCCCACCTGCCTGACACTCGATGAATGTCGCTACTATGTGTGCACTTAAGTGTTGGTCAGTTAATACCAATTTGATGGTGAGTACCCATGATGCTTGTTTTTCCATTCTTGTGATGCTTTTCTGTTTTTTAAATCTTATGTTCTATGACTTTCATATCACATTTTTGTATATATTACCACTCCCAACCCTTGATAATTGGGATGACCCTACATTCAACTAAAATCTGTCCTTATTGCTATTTCCTAAGTAACAATTACGGCGTCAGAGACAGAATGAGAAAAAGTGAGCAGAGGGCAATATTTGCTTCATCACAAAGGTGCGAAAGAAAGTGTGTGTTCGTTAAGGAAAAGACATCTACTTCCCGGGGGGAGAAAGAGAGCCTTCCTGCTGCAGTGGCTTCTGGATTCTGGTCTGCGGAGGGTCACTAATCTGAGATCTCTGATTATTCCTTAGTAGTTTGCTGTGCTACACCCTCTTCCTACCATTCCCTTGCTGTGGGAACACAGACACCCTTTGTTTTTATGGCTTTTAGCTTCTCCAGACACTTTAACCCCTCATTTCACCCCATTCTGATGCGAGGCGAGGCGAGGCTGAGGCAGGAGGATCGCTTGAGCCCAGGAGTTTGAGGCTGCAGTGAGCTATGAGGACGCCACTGCACGCCAGCCTGGATGGTAGAGCGAGACCCTGTCTCCAAAAAAAAAAGCTGATCTAGGTCAAGTTCTACACCCCGCAAAACCACACCACGCTGTGGACGACAATCGTTTGCCCCTCACATTGCACCTGTACCACAATCAATCCCTTCTTTCACCTGCATGTCACTCATTCTTGTTTCTAGTCCTCAGCACAGAAGGGCTATGTGTGGACACAGACTCTGCATGTATTTATTAATAGTTCCTGGTATATATTAATAGATATATAACTTACATATATATGTATATTACTAGTTCCTCGTATCTGGGAACTTTGGTAACTGTTTGCTACTATTATCATTTTAAGTGAGTTCTAGCAAGTCACATTACTTCCAGCTCCTCTAAATGCATATTTGGAAAGAGCCTTCTCTTCCTTCCCCGGGCCCATAGCAGAGCAGCCCGTTTGAAGCTGTGCTGGACGCGGTCGGTAGACACACTGGCTGAGGGCACAGGACACAGCAGCAGAAGCACGGAGTTTTAAGTCTCATTTTGCCATGTAGGGGTTGTTCTGCCTCCAGCAAGTTACTTTCTTACCTTTACTCTCCTGATTTTTGAGACCAAAATAAAATACCTAACAGGGTTGGACTGAGAGTTAGGTAAGATTATGCCTGCAGTGTACTTCCTGGCAGGTGTGAGCACATGGAAAAGGTTGGTTATTATTGGTAATTGGCATTGCCCTAGTGATCTATGGGGAAGACCTGTACGAAGTGAGCTTTTCCATTGTCAGATGAGAAATGCACACATGCACACGTGCACACACGCATACACACTCACCTGATTACAGATTAAATAAAACTAGGACAGTTTTATTTGAAAAATTCCACTAATAATAAAAAATCCATCAAATTCAAATAAATGTTACTGGTGTTGCTTATAAATTCCCCAGTAACATACTTCAGTGACTGACATTTAGAATGCCTCTCATCTGGCCATTTTCTGTCCCCTTTATTTAGCAAATTTGGTGCTGTATTCATATTTTCATATTATGAGCATAAAGTAGGTCTTCTAATTTTTCCTAAACAATTTCCCTATAGAACAAAATTTGTGTTTCATTTAATTCTACTTACTTCATGGATATTAAAAAATAGACCCTGACACCTTTGATAAAACATACTATATACTTCCAAAGCAATGAGAATAACTTAACTTTAGAAATGCAGTAATGGAATAGCATCAGCTTCCTGGGAGAAAGGAATGCCCAGACTCCCTGAGGCACTTTATCCAGGTCAACCACTTGCCAGTGCTTTTGTGGTCTTAACCCATTTTGAAGATGGGGACTAGCAGTTGGAATTAGTGAGTCATTCGTGAACATATTCCTGTCACCTCAGAGCCCCTGACCCTCCACTGGCTCCTTTGTCTGGACACTCTCTGGGGGCTTGCGGTTCTGCTAACTCTGTGACAGGTGCTGGGTGCTGGAGAGGCCGTAGCTCTGGCCAGCTAAGGCCCATTCTTCCTCAAGCCCAGCTATGCTGTGTCCCCCCAACTCCCCAGGTTATGTTCTGGACAGAAGTTCCCCCCCCCTTGCCTTGCCAAGTCATTCATCCCACAGGGAGTGCAAGCCACGTCTTTTCCATGGATGAATCCCCAAAATGCTTTGCACACAGTAGATGCAAAATAACTGTTACTGACAAAAAGTAAAATTGAGTCCGTTAAGATTCCATCACTGAAAACACTTAACATTAGAATACGACTAAAAATTAAATTTAAAAAATCTATACGTTCAGTATAAAAGCAGGGCTTGGGATCAGAAAACATGCTCAAGTCCTTGTTTCTCTGCTTGATGTCTTAGGAAACTTATTCTTTCTTAGTTTGATTTTTTTCACCTTTAAAATAAAATGCTTACCTCATACAGTTATTTTTCGATGCAAACACATCAAGTACGTAGATCACTTAGCGTGGAGCCTGGCATGTGACAAGCACCCGGTGGCTATGACGTCCTCACCTCTTCTCTTCCCCCGGATGACAAATACCTGTGAGAGACCCACAGTCCAATCAGAGTCTACAAAAGATAACGCCTAAGCAGTATTTATGAAATGGTTGGGAAAACAAGGTATTTTTCTTGGCAGGTAAAAAAGGAATGTGAAGGAAGACTGAAAAAGGAGAAGGCTTGAATTCCTACACTTCCCCACCCAGCAAACAACTAAATGTCCAGATAATAGTAATACCTCGTTGCTGACTTTATTCATGTATTTCTGCAAGTCAGATTTCTGACAGCCTGGATTTATCAGAGCAAACATTTTTCAATGATCAGTAAATAAAAACACAACGTGCTGAAGTGAGTTAAAGTGAAAAGGCTGACATTGTTTACTAAATTCTTGAATAAATTGTTGGGTAAATTGGTTGGTCTATATTTAAAACTTGTGTGACTTCATTTTTTATGATGCATTGTAAAATCACCAAGTTATTTTATAACTTGTTTAACTCTATTCATAATATGCAGCTGCACTGGAACACTAGTTTTTCTGTATTTCTAAACTCTCCATTATGCTCTGGGCTTCGTTCTGGACCTCACCAGATTTATTCTGCAGGCTGCACTGGGCTTTCAGGGGCGGTGATTAATAACCTTGGCCTTCATCTCCAGGCGTCGTAACTCACTTTGGGTGGCTTTTCCAACCACCAAAGCAAAAGTTTTGCACCATAAAACCACCTTGCAATCAATATGAAACATCTGAAGTGTGTTTATTTATATATTTATTGCTTCTCTTCTTCAAAGCACTTCCATGACATTAACAAACGGTCCCTAAAATAGGTGAATTTGGTTTGTTCCAGGCTCACAACACCAAAACCTGAGAGACAGTTACCACACCTCAGAGGGGACAACTTCCTTCTTGTTTTTCTTCTTTCTCACGTCCTGCCTGGGGAAGGATTTCATTTCATTTTACTCTGTATGTGTCTGACAACCAAAAAAACCCCACTCCTTTGGAAACAGAAGAGTGCAGTGGGGCCAGGCGGGACATCCATCGTCCCAACGGTGGATTCCGATTGTCTCACAGGTCATGAGCACGTCCACTTCACTTTGCCAGGGTACACAGCAGGGCTGGGTTATCAAGAGCTAATTACTCAAACAGGGTTTTGATCTTCAATTATCTAGCTATTTCAGATGAAAATGGGTGTGGTGCTTTAATTTTTCCTAGCAAGAAAAGTGCTGACATTTCTGGATAATTTTCTCAGTTTTCTGCTTTAGTTTGCATGTATTCAAGAGAAGGTCATGCCCAATGCTTTCTAAATTATTACCACTCCTCTAAAAACACGGCCACCTCTGCGTTGAGGTCACAGTTCGCGTGTAAGGCTGAGTCTCATGTCCCACACCTCACCACTGAGCACTTTGGTGGAACAGCAAGGCCAGCGTCGGCTGCCTTCTTCTCTCACTGTTCTTGGGAAGGGTGTTTAAAAGGTGCTTATTCATTTGGGTTCCAACATCAACATAAAAAGTAATTAAATCCTGTTGCTAGAATGATTTTGAGTAGAGCTTCCTTTTAAAAAAACACTTTAATAATTTCATGAAGGAATTGCAAAAGATTTAAACATTTCTGGAAAACCTGTAAGAATGAGTTGCTTCTCCTTTGTTTTCTTGCTCTATAGTAACAATTGCTATGAGAAGTGGAAACTGTCCTGTGTTTGGCTTTGAAATCAGAGCAAAGTTTATGGCTAATCTTGAAATCATCAGACCGCATGCGGAGAACCTGAAGCCGCTTGCTGTTAATTGCTAGTAAAACCGGAAGGCAATTAGTAGAACAATTAATTCAATATGTAGTGAGACCTTTTATTAGCCATTTTTATTCTAATCTTCCAGTATATAAATGCCTCAGTTCACAGCACAAATCACCAAAGAATAAATAAAATTGTCATGCAACAGTTTCTTTATAAAATAGAGTCTGGAGGTGCCAGTGAATGATCTCGGCCACGCAAAATGCGCCGCAGAGCAGAGCAGCTTCTAACCTGTGGTCGTCCCACTCCCCAACATCAACTTGCTCCTCTCTAGATTGACATGCACTGCTTTCACCTCATTATCTGAGTTATTTCCCAAAATAATAAACACCAAAGTGAATAATGTGATGATAAATTTTAATTTGGCTAAATAGACCTTATTGCAAAATTGGTTGTTTCTTTGTTCAAATATCAGGTACTATAGGCTAAAGTGATGGCTATTTTTGAGATCTTATGACTTTTGAATTTCTATCAAAAGTGAAAATCTCTTTTTTTCCTAATGTTTATAATATACTTTTCCATAAGATTAATCCTTTACCCATGTCCCTCATTTCAGGGTAAATTTTCAGAGCAATCGATCTCTCCTTTCAAAGTACTCCTGAGGGTTTATAATTGGTGCTTTTGCAACACAACTGGGAGGGCTTTTATATGTGTTTTGAGCATTATTTTCTTTCATTACCATTCCAATTAATATGATGGGCAAAAAATTAAAAGTATGATCTCCAAACAAACTTTGTGTACTAAAAGTGCAGTATAAGATGAAACTTGAAAATCAAGATGACCAAAGGAATACTAATAGTTGCACCTGGAACCTAAGTGTGCTAAGGACGGGACAATATTACTTCCTTTTCTAGCAAAGTGATTAAAACTCTTAAAGAAATATTGATTTTGCAAGTGTCAGAGCTTTTAACATTGTGATGCTAATAAAATGTCTCTAGCACTTCCTCAGAGGGAAGGAATATGGTAATTATCGAAGTCATCAGGTAACCTTCGCTGTATTGGAGTCTCTGCTCTGGAAAATGTCAGACTCAGTCCTCAGATCCTGTTTTTCCGCTTGGCCTTCAAAGGCCACATAGCTCCAAAACTCTTGATTTCAAAGACAGAAACGGTGCAGGCGTCAGGAAACTAATTGGCCCTAACGTGTTTTCAGAGGAGGGTGTTCTAATTGGCACGCCGTCTGAGGCCTTGCCCAGCGTGGGCAAAGAGGATGCTTCACACAGACAAGGCTGGCAGCTGTGTCCGTGTTGGCCGGTCAGCTTTTTGACATCCTGCGACCTCTAGTGAAAACCAGAAGCTGTCAGCCAACATAAATTTCCTTTACCAGTTTGAGTCCCTATAGGAACTGCAGAGAAAGAAAGAAAAAAACTCTCAGCTAGAATACTTTTTCTTTTTCCAGATCACAGCATTAATTCAGATTTGAGAGGGTGAAAATATTTTTTTAAATATCTTTAACATTTTTCTCAAATTTTCTAGAAATTTTATTATAGTTATTAGAATACCTTTAATTACTATACTAAAGAAAATAAAAACGAAAGGAAAAATGATGAAAAGTCCAATGACAATATGAAATGAGTTTCAAGGATAAAAAAAGAAATAATGTTGCCTCCTTTGTATGTTACAAACAAGTAAAAGTGGACAGTCATTTGACATGTTTTACAGTAAACAGTTTCGCAAATTATATGTTCAAATTTTAGAATGGTTGAATCATACTCTATCTTGATTAATCCTATAAAGCACAGTATAATTTCCTGAAATTAAGTTATTAAATAATTAAGTGCATTCAATGCAGAACACAAATGCATAAATAAGTCCAAAAGGTGTCAATAAGAATATCACGGCTTTAACTCTCAAAGCATGCAAGTACCTGGTATGCTGCTCATTCTGAAAAGTTTATTTGTAATAACTGTAACTTTTAAAATGATGTCTAGTTGCTTAAGGTCAGTGTACACCAATTATAGGAAAACACAGGCGCAGAAAGAGGACTGACAAATGGCCATCACTCCGCCTGACTGTGTCATCCGTCAGGGTAGGCAGCATGTGTAACTTGACAGATGTCATAAATACCTTACTCGAGGAACAAATGAAGAATTGTAGCTGTTTGGGGAACACTGAGTACTTCCACGTTAGATAATGAGGGAGGAATTTGCACAGTAGGTGCCGTGTGACTTGGACCTGGACAGAGACCACAGGGAAGCCTCCAAGAGGAGTGCCAGCACCTCCCACCTACTCCACAGCTCTCTAAACTCTCCTCTTCTTCAGCCTTGTTTTAGCCCTAATTAGCCTGTAAGATAAATGTGGAAAATGTTCTCTCTTTCCATCTTACGTTGGGTACTAACTTGCGTTTTTTCCCAAATTTTACCTACACTTTAGAACTTTATGTATTTTAGTTTTTCTGTTGTAACAGTGAACGTATCCATGCATTGCGTGCACCGGGGCATTTGGTATAAACAATACTCATTTAAAGTGGGTTTTACACTTAAACACTCGTAAATAGTTTTCCAGTGTTTCAGAACTACAGTTGCTATGGCAATTATAAATGTTATTCTCACTTAGAAAAACTGGAGTGCTCCATACCTATTCTTTAGGGCTATCACATTAAACAATGTTCCAGAAAACGTGAATCCAATCAAAAATTCTTCCAGGAAAAAAGGGAGATCCCTTGATCAAATAAATCTTGTTTTGGAGATTTATAATACATATATTTATAATATATACAAGGTACATATTTATATCTCATATCTATCTCTCTCTCTCTCTCTACTCTGGAATCTATCCCAGAGTAAACGTATTTAATTTAATTGAATCTCAAACTTTTTTGACCATCTCTTAAAATTTCTGTTCCAGGGATTATTTTTGGGGAAACATGGCTATAGATATTTACACACAGCAGCAATATTTTATACCAATATACATATAGAACATAATGTTTTTATAATGCTGTATTATGACTATATAACTCTAAGTAAAATTAGATGTGTGTATGTATGTAGTTATTACTAGGAATGTGATTTTTCTCAGATTTGAGTATGGAGGTGATTCTCATCGTGTCCTAAAGATTCCAGTGGATAAACTTTACCCAATAATGACAACACGTTTTGTCATTCAGTCAATAGAGTAAAAGCTTCATTGATTAAGTTTGGCTGTATTGCGACTTGCTTTGGTTACCTTGTCTTCCTGCCCTCTTCCCTCCCTTCCTTCCTCTTTTAGTTTTTGTTCGGTAGGAATTTAGATCTAAATAGTTCTAGAACTATTGGCTCTAGCTTTCTAAAATTTTTAAAAATTGATTTTTGCACTAAACAATATTATAGGAAAAAGTAGGAATTCATGTTTTTTTCCCCATCCTATTTGGCAGTACTGGGCTTGTTTCCAGTTTCACAATTAGTGATTTTGAAAAGTAACTTCAATTACTCAACCATATAATTCAGCTCAACACGGTGTATGGAATGAGGGGACACATAATCGGAAAATTTATATTAATTTTTACAACCTCAATTATTTAAATCTTTTAATGATTTTTAGCCTGAATCGTAAGATTTATAGCAATTAAAATGATGATTGCTCAACTCCCTCATTGCTGAAATAACTGAAACCCTGTTACTACCTTGCAGACCTGCAGGAGTGACAGGCAGCCAACAAGGATCTTAGCGATGCTCAGACGCTCTCTGGCGTTAGCCTGCGTTTTCTCTGTCAGTTTCTGATTCAGTATCTGAACTCGATGACAGTCTTCATTTGTCACAAGTTCCCTGTGAGGGACGCCGTGTCCTAGGGCACTGGAGGCATGTCTCGGCCGGCCACTGTGAGCGGCTTTGCTCAGCTGTCTACACAGGCCAAGGGGATGGAAACAGCATTTTCTCCATGTCATGGATGAGGGGACAGAGCAACAGCACTGTGTCCTCTACTGCCCAAGTTCAAATAGCCATTGTCCTGTGCCATCCACAGGCTGGATCTCTCAGAAGCTCTCGTTACGCAGAGAGAAACTGATAACGGGTTTAACGCCGTTCAGAGGTTATATGGCAGGATTTGCGGTGCTGCTCCATTGCTCTGTGAAGAACCTGACCCACAGAGTAAACCAATACTGGGCAGTAAACGCACTTTCATTTCCAAGTCAACTCAGCCAGCACCCAGTTACACAGTCGAAGGAGGAAAGCAGAGAGGACACAATTTCCCGCCCGAAGAAAAACGTGCTTTCATGATGGAGAAACGGTGGCTAGTGGCTGATTACTTGAGGGCCAGAGAATCTGACATGGCCACATCACCACAAAACAATGAGCAAAAAAGTAAACTATAAATCTTTCAAACCCTTCCGTATTTTCTATGCCTTGTTTTATTCATTCTTTCAGGAACACAATGCTGGATAGAATAGGCTTTATACAATTACTTCCTTCATAATTAAAGAATAGTTAGCAAACATTATACTTCGTAAATTGCGTACCAGATATCCTATCCTCCTTGAGTAACTGTATCATCTACTTTGTTCGGCAGCAGAATTGAAAGGCGGACACAACTTGACAACGCCGGTCAGTTAGAGAAAAACTGTGCTTCTACCAACCTGCCTAACAGTACTCACCCACAAGCACTAGATTGCTACAAGAAAAAGATAATTTCCACCACTTAAAAGTTTGGGTTTTTTTCTATCACTTTTTACGAATACCTCTGTGTGCTGAGTGCTCTGAGGCTCGTGATATAGAACCTACACAACCCAAAGGCTCGAGTCTCATCTGAGCTGTTTTTAATGTTTTCAGACTTTTCCACCTGGTGCCAGGAGTGGAGAAGCATAAACTTCTCACCAGCGGAAGTTCTCGTTGTAGAAAGATGCTGCTCGATCATCAGAGATGCCTGGTTCTTTCACAGATATTCAGGTTTTCTCCACGTCTCGAATCAAATTTGAACATTTCAGTCTCCTTCAAAAATTATTTCATTTTTTAGTGATTCCATTTCATTTGTTTCAACAAGATTTCCAAATCTGTGCTCATTTATGTGTACACACATGTTCTATTAATATTATAAGTTTCAGGTCTGTTAGAACATCTCATGTGCTTTTCATTCCCAATTGCATGGATATCCAATTTTACTTCATTAAACTAGTCAAAATGATTTTCTTTTTCTAGTTAATTTATCTATTTATTTATTAATCCCTTCTTTATTTTATTGAAGTTCTTTAACGTTTTAAATCCTCAGTTTGTTTCTATTTCTTCAGGCATGAGAAGCTGTGTGATGATGCAGTATACATTTGGACCTGAGTTGCAGGAAGCAAAAAAGTTCTATTTTAAGCAGAAAGAAATCTGATGGAAATTAAAGATCTTGGAAGGCCTGGAGAAGGGGGCTTGGTTTGGACCCAGGGCTACCCTGGAAGGAGACAGCAGCTCTGGCCTGCGGGAGGCACCACATCTGCCTCTGGTGGGGACTGGAGCTCTCCTGCAGGGTGGTTTTCACCACAAGAAACTACCACAGCCACAGGACATGCTTCCCGTTCATCTTCAAACCTCGGCTGCCCACACGGCAGTCACCGGCCACATGTGGCCACTGTGCATGGAGCTGTGGCCAGTCCCCATGGGGATGCACCCTCCATCTAAAACGCACACCAGATTTCAAAGTCATCATGGGGAAAAAATGAATGTGAAATATCCCAATTTTTAAGTATTGATGTCTTAATGAAATAATATTTTGAATATATTCAACATTAAATATATTAAGTAAAATAAAATGCATTATTAAGATTAATTTCATCTGTTTTCTTTTTATCTTTCGGAATGTGACTACTAGCAGATTTACAATTGCATTAGGTGGATCACACTGTATTTCCACTGGACATTGCTGTTCTAGAACTTGTAAGAGTGAATGTCTTTGCCAAACCAATTTTATGTCTAAAAATTTTGTTGCAAGCAAGTCATGGAAAAGTGTATTTTAGCTTTCTAGTCTCTGTCATTCAGAAATCCCCCTCTAACTAAGCAGAAGAGGACATTGAGCAAGCTAGCCACTGTATCCTCCACATGACGTGTTTTTTCAGAAAAAAATCTCAGGCAATATATCTCACAAGGTTTACAATTTTTCTCATTGTAATGGTTTTTGATACTGTGTAGTTTTGTTACAATTTTATGATATTTTACCCAAAATTATTTAGAAGATTTATTTTTAATCCAGAAGATTTTGAGTACTGCATTTAAATTTTTTAAAGCTTTCTCTTTTTTTACTGATTTATTAACTTTATTTCATTTTATTTTTTATGTTGTGATCAAAGAAAATCATCTTGCACAAATTTTTCTATTTGGAATGTGTTAATGTTTTCTTTGTGGCCAAAACATAACCATGTTTTGCAAAAGCCCCATAGGCAAGGGAAAGGAACAGGTTTTTTTCTGCAATAGCATAAGAAACTTAATTTGTATGTGTGAATGTCTTTATTTATATTAGTCAAACTGTCACTACCCCTTGCTTTTGGTCTTGTTGTTTCATTTTGTTTTGTGTTGGGCATGACGGATCTGTTAAAGGCAGGGATGTGTAAAAGTCTCCAATTTTGCTAAAAATATCTTATAACTAGGAAACAAAGCAAAGCTCATCTACAAAATGAGCAAGACATAGGCCAGTGTGGGATAAGTATCATGTAAAAGGTAATAAAAGGAGCCATCAAAGTTTATTGTAGGGAAAAACTTTGTCTGTAGGGATTGGAAAAGCCATCATGCGGGACAAGGCCCCTTACGAGATGTTTAAACTGCGAATGGGATTCGGGGCAGTGGAGGAGGTGAAGGAGTTACAGCCACGGGGACAACTAAGCCCGGATGGGCCGTGACAGTGCAGTGTTTGCTAAAACTAAAGCACAGATTTCCTGGAACATG
The DNA here is from genome assembly GCA_963575035.1 of Avahi laniger. Lineage (NCBI taxonomy): Eukaryota > Metazoa > Chordata > Mammalia > Primates > Indriidae > Avahi > Avahi laniger. The sequence continues at coordinate 27,462 of CAUYSK010043434.1, read as the reverse complement.
AGTTACGTATTGGAAGAAGAGTGATATTGAATAATTTTTTTCTTTTATTTATTAAAAATTTGCTTTGGTTTTTCTGGGAATGACCTTTTATAATCCTTGCCTAATTTCCAACTGGACTTCTTGGATTTGTATGTTTTTTTTCATAATCACTGCAAGTACTTTCCTCATGTTTATTTTCTTTTTCTAATTTGTTTGGTATATTTGTGACTAACAGAAATTTCTATTTTTTATAGTCTCAGAAACTACTCTTTGTCATTCCATTTTGCTTTATGATCTGTTCATGCATCAGATGATATGTGCACTGTACTTTCTGCATATTCTATGTTCTTCCTAATTTAATAAACTGGAAAACAAAGTTTCCTGACACCGTTTTATCAAGTATTCTTCCTTTCACCACAGTTTGTGATGCCAGAGTCTGCTCCTGAACTACGGATTCTGATCTTTGGAAGTATCTGTCTACATAATGTTCACTCTACATCATTCTAATTATTTTAGCTTCATATTATATGTGCTTAATGTGGCATATAGTACATATTACAGGATGTATGTTTTATTAGGTATATAATTATCTGCTAGCATATTCTCTTTATTAATCTTGTTAAAAATGTTCATAGCTGTTTTGCCCATGAACTTCTAAAAATTTAAGCAATTAAAACTCCTGTGAAGAATTTTTTTAGGATTTTTTAGGAATTACATAAAACCTACAAATTAATTTGGAAATAATTGACTTCTTTATACTAATCTTTTTTATTCCGGAACATGTTTCTTCTATTCATGTCTCTCGGCAGACTTTTGTACTTTTTCTTCATAAAGCCTCTGAAATTTCTTATTAAAGTTATCCTCAGATATTTTTACTGCAAATAAATGGAATAATTTCTAATAGAATTGTTGGTAGTATGTTCAGCTTTAAATTGTAATTAGTACACTGTGATTTTCCATTACTGTCAGAGTTTGATTTCTTCGTGCGATAACTAGCACTCAATAAATATTTGTTTAATAAAGGATATGGTTTTGCCTTCCTTTAATTAATGCTCATTAAAGAGGGTAATAAGTTTTGCTTACATGAGAAATATTCACTGGACCAAGTTCACACTGTGCCTTGACTTTTGGAGACTAGCTCTTCTACAACTTGGAATCAAAGAGGCAACAAAGAAAGTCCTGGATAAGGGTAGTTTTGCTTCTCCTTGGCCTCTCATTAAATATTCTGGAACATTCTATCTCAGCTGTCCCAAAGAGAGAAAGCTAACTCTCAAGCTTGCTCACAAGAAATACCACCTACAGAAGAAAAGAGAATCAACATCTTTGTTTCTCATCGTGTCTTTTCTCATATCATCGATTCGCCTCTGCTGATGGGTGACAACAACGCCGCTGTGAAGGGCTCCACCCTGGACTATTAACGTGTTGGCAGATTACAATGTTACAGCGTTGAAGTTTACTGCAACAGTTATAGAGGGAGCATTTTCATAAATTAAATTTCCTTTTTAAATGTAACACATCACACTTAAGTTCTTATTTTTGTGCATCAAGGTAGTTGTAATTTAAAGTATTAATGCCAACCAGTAAAGTATATACCAATTAAACTTGTATATTTACATACATTCTCTGTAGGTGTCAGCATTGCTTTGTAATAGCCCAATGCACAGAACTGTGTTTTCATCACGTCATAGGACGTAACTTTTATGTTAAATTCAGAGTTAAAATAAAAAGGGCCTCTCTTAGGTTCTAAGACATCTCCCGGATTATTCTTTATTTCTTAAGGACAAGTGACTTAATGATTAAACTTCAGTTTGGAAAAAAAAAAAAAGTGGATACTTAAGTTTCTTCTTTGGATAAGTACTTTAAAGGTTTTACATGGTGTTCCCTGGATTTAAAAACAAGATATTTTATATATACTACAACATTATATATACCATGACATTCATGGACCCTAATTCTATTTGGTGTATTTGGAAATGATGTTCATTATTTGTTGTTGGGAGGGCAGTTAACACGGCATTCTAGTGAGTGATTTAGACTGCAGACACCAGTGATTGGATTGCATCACTGCGTACAGGATTAGAACTAAGTGTGTGCAGACTTTTTATTAGACAGAGATATTCGAATTCAATCTAGGGAGCACTTATTTTAAAAAGAGAGATATATATAAATTTACATTTACACCAAAGGAGTATCTATTCTTGGGGCAATTTTACTCACCTCTGAAGTGAGTGAGTAAAATCCTGAAGTGGTAGAATCTGATTTAATAAATGCTTTGTGCATCTGGACTCGCACCTGCAGGCAGTCCTGCTATGGGCAGCTTCGCCACTGGGCGTGCAGCCCATGCTCACCGGGCTGTCATCCTCCACGGCATGGTGGATAGCAGCAGCACACTGGAATTGCTATGGAGACACATGCTTACAAGAGACCCAGATCACAAACCAAGATCACATGTACTTGTAATTGTCAATGATTGCATATTATAAATCGTAAATATAAATGTTACAGAGAAAAACCAGGGTCTTAGAAAGCACATGGCCAGGTGTAATTATTCAGTGTAGAAGTCATTTCCCGTAAGATAAAAGGACACAGTAAACCTTTCTGTTCACTCGGTTGCCTTAAATGGGGTTCTAGCAACTAGCAAAGCGACTAGCTGCTTCCTTTTATGTATAATGGTGTGATAAGATGTTAGTAAATACTGCCCATTTTTTCTTCAGTAAATGATGCCAAAATAATTTTATAATCTATTTTGCAGCTCCTTTTTAGGTAGACATTCTTTGGGACATCTGAAATAGGATAGTTCGGGCGTGAAAAAAACCAGGAGCAGTTTCTCTTTACCACACAACATATGGACTCTCATTTGTAGCTGGCAGAGATGCCTTTGAAAAGAAAAAAATAGAAATTTCCTCCAAATTTTTCCAGAAAGTGAATCCTTATGAACCAACTTGGATTATTTTCTCATGTAAAAATGAGATAAAAATGCAGCACACTGAAACATACTGCTTGGGTAATGCCACTGTGTATCTGATTGCCAACACGAAGACATTAAGAGGGAAACTATTAAAAAGGTGCACTCTTTACAAGTTGAAAGTCCAAACAAGAAATGTTCCTTGTTGTATTATTTAAATATAGTTAGTTTTTGGTGCATTTCAATGGAAGTCATTCTCTGATGTATAAATGCTTACAAGGCCAAGGAGATAATCTTCCAGACAGTAATGCCCACATGACAAGGTGGTTTTGGTGGCTTGAGTCACTGGGACAGAAGGGTGGAAGGTCAGAGCCGGGAAGGGTGAAGGTACAAGCTATTCCGGTTCTTTTCTTCTGATGGGTTAGAAGACTGAGGTCCAAAGCGGCACGCCATTCACGCGGAGTCGCCCAGGACTGGCTCATCTGTGCCAGGCCCCCTGGCTGTCATCTCAGTGTTGTTTTCACAGATCCACGAAACCCGTAGATCAGTTCTGGAGAAATGTCTAGCCAAAGTCAGATAGTGCCACCACAAGCAACTGGTTTCGCTTTTAAAACTCAAAGTAAATGTATGCATTTACTATTCATTAGACAAAATAAGCTAATTTTGGAATATTTTACATTTTAATGAAATACCACAGTTTCACATAAAAGCAGGCTTAAAAATTAAGGTGAGCAATTGGAGGCATAACTAAATTGGGCCTAATCTTTTGTGTTTATGTGTATTTTAATACTGTTTTTGACTGAAATTTTTTCCTAAAGAATTTCTCAATATTATTAATTATGACAATCCACTCTCTAGAATAGATGTTAAACCTCCTTCCATAAAACAGAAACACAACGGCATTTCTGTGTGAGGATCCATACATATGTTTTTATTGGAATTTCCACAATGTTCTGCAGCTCTTTAAAAGAAAAACTACACTCCAGGAACATTCTATGGATAGAACTATATTTACACCAACATTTTATAACATATTTGCAATTAATCCCTGACATTTACCAGACCATATCATCATTGTCTGTTAACACAACTTTCAGAGTGTTGTGATTGAAGCTTGCATGAAACTTGGTCACTTTTTCCTTCCTGGCAACAAATCTCAATGTTGACCAAATTCACCAACTGAACTGTTTTCTTTTTTTTTCCTTGTGTTACAAATAATTAGAAGGTACTGTTGACATTGCAGAGGGTGCACAGGCTATAACAAAACCTCTTCTTCACCATGAGTGCTTGCTAAGTGACCACGCGTTCTTCCTTCTCCTAGTATCAGTTTACTCCTGTTGCCCTAGGGTGATAACAGCATGCTGTCATTCAGAAAAGTGTCTCAGTTTAGATGATGATGTATGTGATCACTGCAGTCACGAAGCAAACAAGAAAAATATGGTATTTATAATCCTATTCTCCAAAAAAGATAAAGCATGGAGGAAGGTTCTGCTTAGAGTTTATTATGTGAGTCTAACATTGCTACTATAATTTAAAACTAAATCCCTTGTCACCTCTGCCCAAGTAGTTATTGTTCATAGTCATTAAGCGGTTATTTTGGGGGTCACTGTGTTATTTGTTCCTCAAAGGAACAAATTGGCCTTGCATGAGGTTGCAGTGGATTGCAAGGTCAACGTTGCCAATAATCTTCATCTTTTCTCTCTGTGAAGTTCTAACTCCTCCAAAAATCTATACGCAATGGTTTCTGACCTTCCCTCATTGCCACGAACACAAAGCTGTCTGTTCTCTCCTTTCTCCTTATCATAAAAGAACATCTGAGGGAGGGAGTTGAAAGAGCTTCAAACGTTGGCCAGCATCGCAGACAGCGCGGTCAGCAAAGAGTTCGGTAGGAAGAGCTCGTGTACATCCCGTCGGTACTTTACAATTAGTAATATATTAACTTTTATATATCATGTTACTTGAGCTTATGATCCTGAATTATTTAACTTGCGGTTTGGAGAGGATCGAAGTCGGTGGTAAAGGATAAGTCGTAGAACCGTGTGTAATAGCACGCTGTTTTCCTAGCAACACGGGAGAAACACTGCATCTCGATTGCCGCTGGACATGGTGTGAGTGCTGGTGGCAATTACAGTGCTAATTTGCTAACCAAGCTCTGGCAAAGAGGTGGCATTTCTTTCTGGTGTAACCCTGTTGCACACTGTAGCCGTCACAGCAGTCCTGGCACAAAATCCATTTTCCTACGAGCAGTCCAAACACTCTTACACCTAGAATCCTCCTGGCTCACCAGATCAATGCTGGTTTTCGGTATGTGCGTGTGTGTGTGTGTGTGAGTGTGTGTGTGTGCACACACAGTGGCTGTGTGCATGTGGAAAACAGAGAGAAAGAAAAACCAGCTTCTAACCACATTCCCATCTCTGAGAGGCTCTGGTTGACCTAACCACCCTGGCAGCTCACAGGGAAAGAAATGGTTTAAGAGGAAAAACAATTTCCCTTCCAAACTGGATGAAACAAAGTTTGTGACAGAGAAAATGAATACAGTTAAATGTTAAAATAACGTACAATATTCTTGGTATAGTGTATCCTTATATAAGAAAAAGGAATCCATATGTGAATTTTTCATATTGTTAATTCATGATAAAATCCTTCACTGGACTGAAACCGTATTACTCTAACACCAGAGACTCGAGCAGAGGCCAGCATGATTTTTCAGAGTTCAATTGGAAACCCCAAAAAATTAAATTCCTTTCAATTAATACTGTATAATAAACAAAATAGCAGCTCTCTTGCCGTAGGATCAAGCCGTATTTGGAGACCACGTGAATGAATAAAATCCAGGGATGACATAAAGTGAAGTACTCGCAGGACCTCACATCGCAGAGACACAACACGGGGATGTGGCCTCCCCCACGCAGCGAGGAGCAACAGGATTAGAAACCACAAACGAAACGTGGCCTTTCCTCCTTGCCTGGCCCAGGAGTCACGGCACCAGGCGAGTGGCGGACTCTGGAAGCGTGTGCTCTCCCCTGCGCTGCGGCCCAGGATTGCCCTGCACACATTTCACCGTGCTTCAACCTTGACTGGGCTGCTTAAACTGAATTATGAAAAAAAAAATACCACTCGTAAAGAGCCAATTCTAGTCTGGCTAAATGTCTGGATTCGATAAGGCACTAAAATGAGATTATTACAGCAAAATCTAAGGGATTATTGAGTAGAAGTGTATAGTTAAATTGTCATGATAACTTCCTTAAAATTATGCTATTTATTGTTTTAAGATATTTTTTAAGTACGTGGTCTTCCCTTTAAGCACCTTACAGCCTCCTGGGGGCCAGAGATTCCCAACACACGTGGGTGCAGCAACGCCAGCCTTCCCCGAGGATCTCTGAGCTGTGCAACGAGTTATTGATAACTGCAGTCCCTCGCTGTGCTGTCGAACACGAGAACTCACTCCTTCTGTGCACTGTGCTTCTGTGCTCGTTAACCAGCCTCTCCTCACCCCCTTCCTGGCCTTGGCAATCACCGTTCTACTTTCTACCTCCGTGAGATCAACTTTTTAGACCAATTAGGATCTTCTGAGTGAATATTATTTTGTTTATTAACACATTGACTGCCACACTAGAAAAGAAAATTTTCCCTGGGGCATGGTGTTTTATTAAAACAAATGATCCTTTCTACTTTGTTATTTTTTATTGTTTTCTGTGCCTGAGTTATATGCAACACAATACACGTTTTTATAATTAAATTGTCAATATTAATTGTAACAATAAGAACATCAACAAGTAAAGATTTTCATGAACCAACTTCAGGGTTTTGCTTCATGCGGCCCAGGCTCAAAACCAGCTTGAGTTAGTTAAATGTGACTCGCATGGCAGTCGATGTGTTAAAATTTCAAAAGTTCTCTTAGGGAACCACACACTTACTAAATACTGGTCGGTGATGATTAACCGTCACCACGAGACTCCATGGCCCCAGCATCCCACACTGGGTGTGGCTGAACTGCTGGAGGAAGATGCCAAGGGCACGTCCCTCTCGTTCCATGTTCCTGCCAACCCTGTGCAATTTATGTTATTTAGAGAATAATAGCTTCACTTCCAGATTTCCACAGAGCAGAGCACACTGTTAGTGTGTGATCTACAGAACATACAGACAGGTTCACATGCCAGTCCCCCCTGTGGCTTTGAAAGTGGATGTGCTCATGTGTGTGCTCTGTGTGTGTGTGAGTGTGAGTGTGTGAGTCTGAGTATGTGTGTGAGTCTGAGTGTGATTGTTAGTGTGTGTGATTGTGTGTTAGTGTGTGTGAGTCTGAGTGTGATTGTGTGTTAGTGTGTGTGTGAGTCTGAGTGTGTGAGTGTGAGTGTATGTGAGTGTGAGTGTGAGTGTGTGTTAGTGTGTGTGTCTGAATGTGAGTGTGTGTGAGTCTGAGTGTGTGTGAGTGTAGTGTGATTGTGTGTTAGTATGTGTGAGTGTGTAAGTGTGAGTGTGTGTGGCTGTGATTGTGCGTGTGTGTGTGAGTCTGAGTGTGTGAGTCTGGGTGTGTGTGAGTCTGAGTGTGCATGCGTGTGAGTGTGTGTACATGTGCGTGCGTGACTGTGTGTGTGAGTGTGTGAGTGTGTGTGTGTGAATGTGTGTGTGCCTGTGTGTGCGTGAGTCCCCAGGGAAGACAGTGGTCAGCAGCGGCTGTGTGGTCACATGCGGGAGCCAGTGTTATTCCCTGGCGGTTCTCGCCAGCTTCCCCTGCTCTTCCAGAGTTTGCAAGAGGATATTCTTGTTCCAAGATCAATGATCACATTTTGAACCAAGAAGATCTAATACCAAAACATAATCCAAATGAATGTACATCCCTTAAAAAAATGTTTTTAATCGTAATATCTATGGCAAATGCCAAGTTGTATGAAATGTTAAATGTCATTTCTGTAAACCCATGATCTTGAGTTGTCACTGCTTTGTTAAAGGTTCTCAGTCCGACTTAGATCAGCGATATGAATTAATTGATGTTATAATAATTGGGAGGCTGAGGTAGGAGGATCACTTGAACCCAGGAGCTCAAGGTCGCAGGGAGCTGCAATTGCACCACTGCACTCCAGCCTGGTGACAGAGCAAGACTCTGTCTCAAAAGAAGAAAAAGTTGATGTTATTTTACATGATTTGACAAATACCTCCATCTTGTATTGCTTAAAGTAAATAAAAGTTGTTTAAATATATCTTGTATTAGAATAAAAGTGTTAAGTGGCAGTGATTCATACAAAGTATATTATACTGGTCAATAATAGGTTGTTTTTATTTGTTTTAAAGTACAAGCCCTTTCCTTTTAGGTTTAAAGAATTGACAATTTTTTTTTTAAGACAGAGTCTCACTCTGTTGCCAGGCTAGAGTGCCGTGGTGTCATCACAGCTCACAGCCTCAAATTCCTGGGCTCAAGCGATCCTCCTGCCTCAGCCTCCCGAGTAGCTGGGACCACAGGCAGGAGGCCCTGCTCCTGGTTAGACAAATTTTTTAAAACTTCCATGCCAAATTTTTTTATATATAAAAGCTAGTGCTTCATTTTAGTTTTGTTCTTTATTACTTTTTGTAAGTAATCATCCCTGAATTAATAGTTTACATATCAATGTATTTTTTAGAGTATACATATAGTATCTGAGATTTCCCAAAAAGATATTGAATTAAAGTTGTTATGGGAGATAGAATTTAGAGTTCTTAATAGTCCCCAAATTTAAATACAATTTTGAATATACCTCTTCCCTTGATTGTACTTCAGTTTCAGAACTCTGGCTAATAGGTAAGAAAGCAGGGGAGAGAAGTACAGCAGTGTATTAAATAAATAAATTCTTGCCATGTTTCTAAAGAGCTTACATACTTAAAATCTAAGATAAATTTTAGCCAAGTCCTTCTCTTTTTTGGTTCTATTGCATGTGCTTAAAATAGAACAAGATATTTTTGTCATTTTATAATTAAATTCAATGCTATTTTTGATATTCCAAACCCCAAATTTGACACTCCAGAGACAGAAGCATTTTCGTGTACAGGATGAGAATAAATAAGGAAGGAGAAATGTCAGATCTTTGCTTTCCAAAGAAAACAATTTCAGCAGCATTCAATTCCATCTGATGATACTCCAAGCAGCCTTTGGGAAAGAGCAATCATTACAATGGGAGATCTCAAAAGCCTCCGTATATATTTTGAAATGTTTGCCTGTTGGTCTATTGTTTCAATTTCAAACCTTTATGAACAAGACTACACTGAACTCTTGCAAGCTGTAGCCTCTGTGTCTCCTACCTGAAAACACATCACCTGAATTCAATCTCTGGGGGCTTTTGGAGCTGCAGGTGCTTGTGCATCTGCCCACGATGCTGCAGAAACACCATCCACAGGCCACCTAAGGTGTTTTCCACCGTGGATGTGTATTATTATCTTTGATTCTCATTCAAAATAACACACCTACTAAAGTCCTGCACTTAGCTGTAATATTCCTAATTTTTTTTCCTGAGAGAAAAAAAATGTTTCACTTTGTAAAATAAAATGTAAATATTTTTAATTTTAGACAAGACATAGCTTTTTTCAAATTAAAAAAAAAATTGAAACAGACCAGGTGCGATGGCTCACGCCTGTAATCCTATCACTGTGGGAGGCCGAGGCGGGCGGATCGTTTGAGCTCAGGAGTTCAAGACCAGCCTGAGCAAGAGCGAGACCCCGTGTCTACTAAAAAAGTGGAAAGAAATTAGCAGGACAACTAAAAAATATATATATAAAAATAAATTAGCCAGGCATGGCTACTCGGGAGGCTGAGGCAGGAGTATCGCTTGAACCCAGGAGTTTGAGGTTGCTGTAAGCTAGGCCACGGCACTCTAGCCTGGGTAACAGAGCAAGAATCTGTCTCAAAAAAAAATTTTTTTAAAAATTAAAACAATAAGCTACAGTGTCTGTCAGAGAGGTCTTGAGCTGTGATCCTGTCTGCTGTAAAGACTGGATATAATTTCCCTAGTGGCTATAAATATTTCAGAGATTCTGGGAGCTGAAGTGTCTGCAAGTTAGATGGGGCTGACGATCGCTTTGAGTCAGGTTAAAACTATACACGCTTAATCACAGCACTTGTCTGCAACATGGAGGCAACCCCGAAGGTTTCAACAGCAATAATAGTGATAATCATAATAGTATCAACTTATAATATCACTTACCGAGTGCTTAGATACTGTGCTAAACTTCATTTAGTCTGCACAACAGCACCATGTAGCAGGTACCACGGCTGTTCCTCTTTCCAGACAAGAGGATCGAGTTTGAGCAGCAGCCCCATCAATCTGCTGTGAACAGTGGAGCCGTGAATCAACCTCATCCCTGTGGCGCCTGCGCTCCTCACGGTCCTCACCACCACCTGGACTGCCTGAGGCCCTGGTTGTCGGAAGGTTTTGAGTTAGTCCACAGCCCAAAATTATTCAAAACAAATACTGGGTAGCTGAGAGGAGAAACACTGAGAGTTGTAGTAGCTCCTGTGATTTGCTCATGAGAGCTCAGGGTTTCTGCCTAAATATAATTTAATGTAGAGCTTTTGAAGAGGAAGAAGAAAGTGCCATTTGCAATAAAGCCATTCCAGGAGGGCCACCTTCAACCCCAAGTGCTGACACCGTGTGTGTGCTTGTGTGTGTGCACACGTGTGTGTGTGAGCTTATGTGCACATGTATGTGTGCGTGTGTGTGTGCGTGTGCATGTGTGCATGAGTGCGTGTGTGTGCTTGTGTGAGTGGGTTGTGTGTGCGCGCACGCGCCTTGAGGCTACTCAGTGAGCAACTAACCTCAGGAACTTGGCTCTGACCCACCTGGGCTGCCAACGGAGACCTGGCCAGGAAACGAACTCCACTAATTAGTGCAGAATCAACACGGCTTTACTCATTGGGCCAGAAACAAGTCAGAACAGGAATGATGCCTTCACATTAAAGAAAAAGGATGTCCAGAAGTTAAAATTGGACATTTTTTCAAATTTTATTGAGAAATGTTCCAAAAATGTTTATGTATGAAACAAAGTGTCACTCAAGCAATGTTTGTATAAAATTAATATGTTATGCAAACAAACCTGTCTATTTTAATTAGCTGTAATCGCGTGTAAATCAACAAGGGGGATGATGTGGAGCAGAAGGGCGCACAGGAAGGGACTCCACTGGCGTCAACTAAAGGACAAGACGCTCCGCACAGAAGCGACTCTGAGATTGAAGTGAAGGAGTTACGTGCTGCTCTGGCCTTCCGGGCCAGGGGCAGGGCTAGAGGGAGACCTGGAGATGCGAAATATTGATGCTAACCCAAAATTAATTTTAAATATATCCATCAGAGTTTTATGTTTCCAAAGATGAAAATTTTGATTTTTTTTGAAATAGCACATATGATATTCTAAAAAACGGCGCCCACATTCCCTGTTGCCCACAGCGCAGCACAGTCTGCTAATTGTGTGACCCAGAGTGACGCAGCAGCCAGGAGGGACTCTGGACGCAGAGGGTGCTGGAGCCTGGCTCGCGCAGCGCCGGGCACAGGCGTGTGGTGCCCAGCAGTGGCGCTTTCCCGGGGCAGGTGGGAAGTGTTGCTCCTGGGAGCGAATGTGCGTGGAGTCTGTCAGTGGCTCGGCTCTGACCAGTCCTGGCCCCGGTTTGCAATCCGGCAGAAGGTGTACGAGACGCAGGACAGGGTGTATTTCTGTAGCCGAGTAGCTCTGAGAATGATACTAGGAAAAGTCAAATCATGATTCAAAAAATGTGTTGTGAAATCCCCCTGTCTCCTCAATAAGTTTTGTTCTTAGCACACCAGTGTTTCTTGTGGCTCTTGTTTTCCAACTTTATTTGTGTAAAGTAAGTTTAGTAAGGCTAAACCAAAGCATTCTCTTAAAAATATATTCACCCTCTAGACGTCACACGTGAAAAAAGACAGAGAAAAAAATGTGTTAGATTAGATTAATAACACTTTAAATATGACTACTGTTACCATAATTGATTTTTCATTACAAACTTTTACACACATAAAAAGAGAGGTTTGAGTTTTACAGGGAGCCTTGGTCTGAGGGACACATGTGACGTTGTGAGTCGGGTTTCTCCTGGGATGAAACTGCCCAGAGACTCGACGATGAGACATCGGTGAAACCCCCAACCTGACGTGTTCTCCTGCAGTGAGAAACCAGACACCCCTTTCTGTCCTAGAGACAACTGAGTTCAGGGCACAAACAGCTCAGGACAGCAAAGTGTCACTCTGCATGAGAACAGTTGCTCTGTCCGACGATGACGGCAGCTGTGCAGGGACCCAGGCTGCCCCAGGATGACAGCACCCCGCCCACGATCCATTTAACTCACCGAAGCTGAATTAACAGTCAGAAAAAAAAATAAATCTCAGGTAAAGATTAGCAGAGGAGGCTTTCTTTTTCTTTTGATTTTTTTTGGGGGGGCAGGGAGAAGGGATAGGAGAGGAATCAAAATTTTGTGAAATATCCACTTAATAGAGAAATGACATAAATAGGATCCGAATCTATTTTTAGTGCTTCCTAGTCACGACTTACAAGGAATGAGCAAGAAGCCAGCACAGGCCTGTACAGTCAGAATCTGCTTTACCTAGAAGGGGTGGTTAGACAGGACGTGGGTGTCATGCTCTTTGTCTTTTGTGAATTTATCTCTGTGTCCCTCTCTCGGTGCTGATGCTGATCAGGTGATTGATCCCAGGGCAAGATTCTCACTCACAAAGATTCAGTGATTGCAGAATTGTTCTGAGAAAACCTGCGGATTTGCTCAGCACAAAGTTAGCTGGATGTTTGGCAATGATTTTTAATAATAGATAAAATTAAATTTCCTTAGAGATTAAAGTCTACTTCTCCAGCCCAAATTTACTAGGAAACCCCATTTCCTGAGTCTTTTGCATTGTGTTTTTCTCCCAGTGGGGTAAAAAATCAATATCAGTTTTTAGATCAGGCAGGCGAGAGGACAGAGAAGTTACATGGGAACACATCCTGCGTGTGCCAGGCATCGCACTGGACTTGTTTGATTTAATCCAGAAATGAAACCTGTAAGCATTATAATCTCCATTTTATGGTAAAATACACTAAAGCTCACAGAGGTTATTTGCACAGTCACGTGGTTTTAAATTCACAGAGCTGTTGTTAGAACTGGTTCTGATGGATGCTGAGGTTCCTTCTGCCGTGCGTGCTGCACGACCCCACGGAAAGGGCTGTATGCCGGTCGCAGCCACGCGGGACCTGTTGTCATGACTGGGCAGAGCCGCGCTCTGCGTGTGAAGGAGGTGTCTGCGCTCCAGTCCTGCGTGTGAGCCGACTTGGGACGTTAAATGATTCAGTGCCTTCCATTAAATGGGAATTTAGATAACACTGATTTGATGACAGTGTTATTGCTGCACTTTGTAGGAATGTTAGATTTATAAGCAGAACAGAAAGGCAATACTATTTTTTTCTTTTAGTCATTTCTCATTTCTGCCACTGGCTTAACCATTAAACTAAATTTGGATTCCTTTCAGCTCATACCTTTTGTGTTTTCTCTTTCTTTTTTTAAGGTATTAGACCTGCTTTTTAATAGTAATATATTGTTATGCCAGCTCTTTCTAGAACCTAACCTCAGAGAGTCTATCATTTCACACTTAAATGACCCATTAAAATGTTTGATAATAGACAAATGTACTAAAAAACTAATTTTCTCACTCAGAGTGATTCTGTCACAGATTATCATAAGAACTGCTTTTTCCCTCTCTCACGACATCTTGGATTTTTCTTTTCTCTTCTCTTCTCTCTTTTGTGATTTCTCCCTCCTTCCCTTTCTCCCTTGCAGCCTCCTCCTCCTCTCTGTCTCTCTCTTAATTCTATAACGTCTCTAGCTCCTCTCCTCCCCTCCTTCTTCCAGGGGGTTTACCACCTGCCTTTTTCCAGCCAACACCACAGTGAGCTGGGCATCGTCCTGGACTCAGTTCAGATCCCCCCTTTCTTATCCTGGTAAACTTGCTCTCCTCTTGAATCCTGAGCTAAAACTCCATCGGAGCTTTCACAGTTTCCTCCAGACAGAAACAATCCCTCTGCACTTCCGGTGAAAGAGTACAGGAAATATATTATTTAGTTACAATGAAATAATGTACAACTTCGTGGTAGAAAATTTACAACGGGATGTGTTAAATGTGGATAAGCAAAAGCTGACTACACTCAAATCAGCCCTGCTCAGCCTTCACTCCGCCCACCTGGAGGAGCAGCGCCAGGTGTGCGTACCTGTGAGGGGTGTTGGTCACAGCAGCCAGAGACCCTGCCAGGCCCTGACTCCACTAGACAAGCTGTTAGCAGTGGGCAGCGGACTTAATCCCTTCGATTCTTTCTGTACATTTTTATTCGGAACGTTGGTAGAACTGACACATTGTCCATGAATGAACCATTAATGTCCTTCCCCCTTATAAATTCTGTGATTTGAGAAACGTTAACCGCTCTCCAGGCAATAAACCTCGGTGCTTCTCTACTACCTGTGAACTGTCCTGTCAATGCCACCAGCGTCTAAGCATCCAACCTAGCACAGTGGCTTCTCTCGCTGCGAGCCGCCTGGCTCTGGTGGGTCAGGTCTGTTTTGTTGGGTCCGGTTCCTGCTGCCTCACACTGTGCCTTCAGAACCACGCAGTGAGCTGAGGATAAACACTGCACTCACAGCGACGGTGGCCAAGTTCAGCAAGGAGAGCGCGGGGTAATGATGGCCGTTTCCTCCTCTCTGCAAGCAGGGGTGGCAGCCAAAGGTGCTCTGCTGAATTCCGCTTCCTGCATGAGCATCACTGTGTGTGCGACTCGGCCAAGGTTCAGAAGGTGAGCCGAGTGGAATTTCTCACCAGGCTGGGAGGAAGCGAGAGACAGCACGGTGACCCTGCTTCCCCTCTGCTCACCCGATCCCCACTCTTTACCAGATGAGAGGGAAGACTCACACAGCGGAACACAGCCTGAGCTTGCCAAGAAGAGGAATCCAATGGCAGTTAGTACTTTTGCCTGTGTCCCGGCAAGAACTCCAGGCGGTTATGATCCCGTGACGGAGGGAGTAGCTTTCCCACCCTCGACCAACAGCAGCCCCTGTTGTGGCGAATTTCCCAGCATGCAGCTAACTGGCCGTCCAGTCACACACCTGTGCCCAGGGCCCTGCGGACTCCGCCTCACCGTCACTCCCAGGTAATGCCTGGGGATGTATGAGGTGAACAAACAACCTCACTATTTAAAGGGAACGGTGCTGGGACGGAACTAAGCACAACTGCAGGATCACGCCAGGAAAAGCCAGTGCAGGGGAAAGAGAACCGGGCCAGGAAAGGAGCCTGGATGTGACAGAGGCTGAGGTTCGTTTAGAAAAAAGCTTCGGCATGCATTGGGCCCACGAGCAGGAGAGCCGGAGAGCACTCGGAAGTGTGGAGCAGGTCGCCTGTGCTCTGCCTCGACTCCTCGTTCTACCCCACGCACCTGCCCGGAGGGTGTGGCCAGGATGGACTGGAGCAACGCGAGCTTGCGGCTTTGCCCATGCTGACTGCTACAGAAGCATAAACTGTTGTTGCTAGCGTGGATGACAAGGAAGGGGGAACAAGTTTAAGGAAAAGCAGAGCCATTTGGGACGAGAAGAGGGAGAGCATGTGGAGGACAAAAGAATATCATCTCAACCCTAGGTCGAGATAGTAAAATATAAAAGACCTCACACATACAATGATGTACAGTTAATTTTGTTTTATTTCGACATACAGACGTGAATAAAAATGAGGATTAGAAGTAATCTAACAACCCAATATTTTTAAACTGAGAATGTGAAAATAAATTTAAAAAGAAATCTTAAGCAGGAGTCAGAACAACTAAAGAAAAGCAACTATGGAGACAAATGCCAGACAACGGAGAACAGGGACGTCTACCGGCCTGTGCACCTTCCTTCCTGTTCTCCCGGGCGATGCACAGCAGAGCAGCCTGTACACGGCGTGCTGAGCTCCCACCGGCCGACTGCAGTCAGCCCTCCTCCGGCCAGGCCCTGACCGTCCTCTCCAGGCACCAGTGTCTCTGTGAGACGTTTCCAGGACCGCGAGGGCGGACTCCCTGGCAGGATCTCGGCAGCCTTCCTGGCGGTGCATCCTGTCCAGCCCGAGGGCAGGGATGTCCCGTTTAAATGAGCTGAAAGTGTGTTCATGAAGAGACGGATCTCCAGTGTGCCATCAATGGCCACTTGTTAGATCAGACTTTAACTTTCATGGAATTGTAGATGTCTGCTGAAAACTATGGGCAAGAAACATGTACACACAAAAAACTATGAATGGAAACATCTCAGAACACACGTGTATGTATGTACCACGATACTGTTGTTTTTGATGCTAGTAAAAGGGAAAATGGAACAATGGAGAGGAGGCTGAGAACAACGTATGGAAACGCAGGGGTCGGGCGCCAGTGCATCCCCACGACTGTGGGTACAAGCAGTTATGAGAAATGAACTGACGATGGGCTCAGCTCCCCTGCTGGGCGTGGAAGACAACCCACGGCGAAACTGAAAAGGGACGTGTGCCGTGGTCCACATTTTCACAAAGTCTCAGAGTGCTTAGAGATTCCAGATGCCATTTAGAATGTAATTTAAAAACTGCATACTTTCTAGGTAGATCTAGCTACTGAATTTGTAGACATTGACATATTAAATATTTGGTCCATGGCTGATTAGATTCTTGGTTCTTCGATAACCAGGATTCTTAGACTTGTTGAGGAAAAATGTTGCTTTCCTATGTGGAAATTGTCTCTTATTCTTGATACAAAATGCTTCCATTTATGTCTTTTTATATTCCATTGCTGTATAATGAGTAAAAAAGGCTCTTACAGGTTCTCCATGCAGTTGATTCTTACAGGGAAAGGAATCGTGATATTAGAACAGAGATCTCTTTTATTTAGGAATGATAGGAAAATGTCATTTGTGTATGCATACAATTTACTGGACAAGATGAAAAGGATTAACATAAAATATTGCCATCCGGTCCTAAACGTGTGTGAGACGCATAGCGAAGTGTTCATTTATTCACATGCCCCCCCTTACCATTCTTTGTATTTGCCCCCCCCAAAAAATTGTGTTAAATCCAAATATTTATGCTCATCACAGAATCTGGCTGGAAAGCCTACCTGCACAGTACAGAGGTCTTGACTACACTTCAGAAGATGTTCAGTTTGGTGACTCGGACACATTCAGGAAAGAAATAGTTGAGGGTTTTCTCTTCTTATTCCCTCACACTCTGTGCTCATTCCACACAAAAGGAGAGAGAATTTAGGAGATTTACTTAAAATACTTTGAAGAATATTTTAACGCACACAATCACTTTACTTGAAAGGATGTTTGACAGTAGCCTGTTTCCTGCTCAGGGTTATAAACAAAAAGTGCTTCTAACCGGTGTTTGTTACTAGTCTTTTTTTGCACTAGAGTAGTTTTCTACTGTGCACGGAATTCAGATGAGAGGTCTGCATATTAACAAACTGGTAGACTGGAGATTGGCAAACATAATGTAACTAAAGCTCAATTATTTGAAGTGGAACTTAATGAAAAAATAAGGAAACTAGAAAAAGAAGTGAAGGCGTATTATCTGGACCACCAGCAATGGCACGAGGCCAGAGTGGAGCACTCAGCGACAGGGGGTGGAAAACGGGGGATTGGCTAGGTGCTGCCCGCAGGGTGGGACCACCTTAATTGTATCTAAATCCAGCCAAAGGGGAAGCAGCACGTTAATTAAATTCACAAATAATACTAAATTAAGAGGTAGTGACAACAACAAAGGTCTGTAGCTTGCTTTCCTCTCCAACTAATTTTGCAGACAGATTAAAAGGGCTGTTTTAATAATTCCTATCAGATTAATTTCTAAAAACTGAAAAACACTCTGTTCACACAAACATTCTCAATTCTACAGATTTCCTCTGCTCTATCTCTAGTAGATCTTGAGGCTTCATCCCAAATTATGTGGAATCAGTCACACTGGGACTCTGCTAAGCACTTGGAAAAGCAAACACACGTCGAAGACAACAGATATCACAAAAATATATCTCAATGTAAGCCAAACATAGATGGAAACTTTGATTCATTCAGAGACAGGCAAATTAAATGTGAATGTGGGCTATAACCTAAACTGTATGTAAGTAAACATCTGTATAGTAAAGGAACCTTAACTATAGCTTATTAGGCTAAGCCTAAATCCACACAGATGCCGAGAAGCTAGTCAACATCACTGTAACAGGAAAACATCCAGAGGACCTCTCGGCAGACTGATCGCGTGTTTGGATAGGTGCAGCTGCCTGTTTACTCCCAGACTCAGCTGTGCCACGCTCCCAAACGCCAGGAGAAACTTCTCACCCTCAGAGAGATTTGAAATCATGTCTCTATTTCACAAGGAAATCCCCATTAGAAACTCAAGTCTTCCTGCAAACCTAAGAAGCTCATTATTACATACAGTATCTTAGTAAAGCCAGGGAGAACTCGATCAGAATGATTTTTGATGAATTTTAAATATCCTACAGGGTTGTGTCTAGTGGGCCGAAATTTAGTGATGCTGATTCTACTAAATCAATATATTTAGCAGAGAATTGGAATCCCAAACAAATATTGAAAAAGTCCTCTTTTCAAAATGGTTACTTCCTAAACGTTCACAACAAATACAATGTTTTGATTATTGTTAACATTTTCACTTTCTGAAGGCAAGCTTTGCAACATAGAAAACAAAAAGTTACATCGAATCTCCGTTATCCAAACACCTCTATGATTCTAACTTGTCGACCATCATCTAAATCATTTCCAGGCTTAAGAATAAACAGTCACTTTCTTTATCTCGTCTTTGGGCTTGTGGGAAATTTCACTGAACTATGAAATAAATTAATCCCCCATCAAAAGTTACAAACTTTAGTATAAACAGCCTCTACCAAGAGAACTTGGAGAAAGGCATTTTTTGAATTGTCAGCAGACCCGGTCATTGCTGACCATCTCTCCACCTGCAGACAACTCCACTCAAAGTCCCCTCTGTTCACGCTGTCCCTGCTTCCCAGAAACTCCGGTCTCCCAGCACCTTTTCTGATCCTTATGCCCTCTATAAAACTAACTCCACCTGCCCCGATTTCTCTGGGGACCTACTCTCTACTTTTTCAGGAGATAACTAGTTAATTCAGTAAGCAAATCTTTGCTCAGCAGATACATTTGCATGTAAATAGTAGCTTCCTGGACTGTTTCAACTCTAAAGAAGGAAGGTATCTTGCAGCCAGGACTCTGATGGTGAGAGCTCCTCAAATTTTAACATCTACTCTTGCCTATTAAGGGTCACTGCGCTATGAAATGAGTTCCAGCGGTATATTCTAAAGCAAAACACCACTGAAATATAATGCAGGTGAGCGTCACTGCTATTTCCTGCGTAGTGGAATTACTACCATGTACTCAAATGGATTTCGCATGGCAGACACTTGCGCGAGAAGCTCATTCACTGCACACTATTTTAATGAATCTTCTTTGTTCAAGAATTGAATCACCATTTTGGGGGGGACGTGACAGATTTGTTCTCTCTCTCTTTTTCTCTCTCCATCCCCCTCTCTGCTGGCACCCTGGTCAGTCTCACGCTGTTTTACATAATTGGTCTCTGAGTAGAGGGAGAGCGGCCACCTGTTCTCAAATACACCAAATCGCTCTCCTCAGAGAGCGTGATTTACCCGAGTCATGATGGAATGATGGTCCAGAGAGCAGTTTCACATCTGTGTAAACATATGTTCGCCTCCTTCACTCTGGGATCATTTCTCATAATAGCAAAAGGATTAGATTTAAATGATAATAATGCAATTATTATCTTGATCTCATTTTGATTTTAAGTAATTTTTGCACTTCACCCTTTCCACTTCTTACCGACTTTACCCCCTTGCACGGGGAAGATGCTGGGTCCAGACTATGCCACCAAAAGCAAACTTAGCTCTCCCCGAAACGCCCCCAGTAGAGGATAAAATAACCAGGACGTCACGTGTTTGGGCCTTCTTTCTTCATCTTGCCTAGCTCAAGGATTATAGAACTTGCAAAATAATATTTTATTCATTTTTAATATAGTGAAATCATCTAAAGGTTTTTGAACAATGAGGGTAATCAGTATTAGTACATAGCTGGAAATACATTGTGTCTTCTCATTTTAGAGTGCTCAAAAGGATTTAAAAAGATTAACCATTATTATATTATACAACCAGATTAATTGGCTAAAGAAAATCTCATAGCTGCAGGGGTGTTTCTAACCACATTCATGGTAGTAGACACTGTCTCTGTAAAAGAATGCCTGAAAAAAATTTACCACGTCTCCTCAGACTGAAATTTCGGTGACATATGTAACTTCTACTTGAAATAAGTGATTTAAGAACCAAATCACCCAGACCCCAATATATCAAGAATACTACTTTATTTTCTACTGGAAACATTTCCAGTGCTATTTGTAAAATACATATCAGAAAAATGGGAACTTTAAATTATGATGAAGTTGACATGTAGAATGTTACAGACGCCCTACAAAAAAAGATGAATAATACGCAAATTTCCCTATCTTCTACCACATCCCAATTATTGATCCATAAAAGGAAGGACAATATTTTCATCCAAAATCTCAAAAAGATAAAGTGTCTGATAACTTCTTTGACTACCATACCGAACTAGCCAAGTGATAGTTTTCTACCAAAAAAAATCCAAATTTTAAAATATAATTGTCATCTTTTTATGACATGGTGTCTATGGGGGAAAAAGCACGTTTATGTGTTATATATAAAAATATGTATAATGCATAAGTTAGTTCATGTCTCTAATGTATTAATAGATATTTAATCTTACAAAATGTGTCCTGCATGTGCATTTTCATAATTTTTAAGTTGAAAGGAGATTTTGAGATTTTATAATCTAAACCTTTTGTTTTACAAATAAAAGAATTGAAATCCTATAAAACAACCCATAAATCCAGAGAATGGTGGTCCACGAGAGCAGGAAGTGAGTCTATTTTGTTTATTCTTGCACCCTTTTGCTGCAAAGTCGACGCAGACACTCGATAGATACTAATGTTTGTTGGCTGGATGCCTGAGCAACAACCAAGACAAGAAGTCAGAGCTGTTGTGTATGCTTTTAGCACTTAGTTTCTCATAAACAGCATCTATTGGATTTTTAGCAAGTTCAGTTCAATAATTACAGAGTTCTTCTGTCTATAAAGGGGCATGCAAGGTAAGAGAAAACAATTGGTTAAGATGGATAATATAACTTCTGCCTAACATAATTGGTTATGTATAGTTTACTCTAATGTCATTGCATGTGATAAATATTAACAGATAGTTACAAAATACTGATTTCTCATTGGTGCCATCTGGTAAGTCTTCATGAATGAATCGGTATTTGGACCAGGCCTTGAAAAATTGTTAGAACGTCAATTAACAGAACTGTTGGAAAGGTCTCAAAAATTCTAGGAAGAACAAATTTTATCAAAATCACAAAAGCACAAAAAGGCATGATGTGGCAGTAGGGACGGTGGTTGGCAGGGTGCACTCCATGAAAACAGTTAGAAATAACCTGGAAGAGACGGAGTGAAGCCAGAGGGCTTGAATGTCTGCAGTCAGCACCCCACAGTCCCCACCCAGGGTCCCATATCCATGAATTCAACCAACCACGGATCAAAAATATTTGGGGGGAAAAAAACAATAATAAATAACAACACAATAATAAATAACAACAATAATAAATAACAACATGGCAATAAAAATAATGCAAATAAAAACCAATACAGTACGACAACTATTTGCATAGCATTTACACTGTATTCAGTATTATAAGAAAGCTAGAGATGGTTTAAAGCATACAGGGAGGTTGTGTGTAGGTTATATGCAAACAATATGCTGTTTTACATTAGGGACTTGAGCATCCATGGAACTTGATATCCAAGGAGGGTCCTGGAGCCAACTCCCGCAGGCACTCAGATACAGGGGGGGTGTAGTGTACCTGATGCCGTAAGCACTGGGGAGTCAGACTGCGACCAAGGCAGTGACCTACAGAAGAGCTAGGGGGTCTTTTCGGCTTCCATGTTCAGGAGAAAGGAAAGATGGGGCCTTTCCTTTAGGGCTCTTGTGTAGGGGACTGAACCATGTGCTGGGCTGTGCAGACAATACACACTTTCTTTAAAAGATCCACCGTGTTTGCCTGGACACGATCATCTTATTTATCACGAAATGATTATCTGTGACCCAGAGGTAGGAGAGATGTGTGGTGGGTGTGAGCAGTGAAAGGAGAGGAAATGAGAAGTAGGCTTTTGTATTTTGAGGAAATTTGTTGTTTTCAGAAGGAAAATGTTACTTACACTTTCTGTACATGCTTCCAGTATTGAAGCCTTTTTGAGACATAAATGCTGTCTCCCTGGGAAACCAGGAGGAAGGACAGGAAATTAAAACAGACATGCCATGAAGAAGCTCATGTGTGGCCTGGCGCCTCGCGGGCTCCTGCGGCCACGTTGCAGGCCTCAGCTTCTGCTGCCGCGGTCAGGTGTGGACAGCACCAGAGCCCAGCAGCTTTTGAGATATTTAACATCAGATCTCAACATGTGTTCTTATAAATTCCAGAATAGTAGGGGGCACAAACTCTTGGGTTACATGAATTGTTTCTGTACAGTTCGAGTCAAAGTCAGTGTGCCTGTGAGGTGTGAACTCACCTGTCCCCTCCGCCCCCACCTGCTCAGTTTCCGATGAGCGTCATTTCCATGTGTGCACGTGTTGATCTATTAGTTCCAGTGTAATGGTGTTTTGTTTTGTTTTAATGCTAAAGCACATCAACCTGATTGTGATCTCTTAACTTGCCTCATCATCAGACATTAGCAAAAAATATACTGTCACATTTGATGAAACTTTAAAGACTTTGAAATTGGATCAGCAACTTCAATTGACACAATGTTGTTGGGATTCCACAGCATTAACGGTTAGACAAACTAAACAGAGTAGGTATAGCTGCTGATACCTGCTTTGTGTGTACACAGTATATCCTCAACATTGTAACTGAAAATTGAAATATATAATAAGGAAAGTTAAAAATGGATCTTGATTTTTAATAAACTGTTAGTCTGCTTAATATTAGTGTAGGGGTGGAACGCTATCTGTTCTTATAAAGAAATATAGGCAAGAATCATTATTGCTTTGGCATAAAGAGAGCAAAATACACAAATTACCTTTGCTCCCCCTGGCCTCTGGCTATAGAGTCTCCCACTGTGGTTTAAACTCAGGCCCCCAGAGGACAGGTGGGGAAGACCTTACCATTTGCTCCTCAGAGCACAGGGCAGGGTAAGTGCTCTGATAGTGCAGCCGCTTGAAATATAATCCTTCAAGTCTCCATGTGCCCCTAGTTTCAGATAAATGTTTTATTTTTATCAACAATAAATATTTCATCTCTATCTGGCCTGTCCCCACACACCAGCATGGAGCAAACAAAACCCCCGTTAGGGTCAGACCAGCGGGCAGGTGTGTGGGATCCAGATCTCCTCCTTCTCATGTTGCTGTCAGGCAGGTTCGCCTCGGATTGCGGCTGTGAGCTCTGCTGAGAACAGAATGACTGACTAGATCTTGGAGAAGGACACAGAGAAGGACAAGATAGATGCTGTCAATTAATTAATTCCTTACTTTCAACAGGTACATAATGACCCTGATAAAACACTGTAATAGACGTTTTTCTTTCATTTTGTTTTTGTGGGACTCACAAGCGTGTCTCACGCTGACTTACTCAGAGGATAAGCATTTGAATGGTATTAGCATTTCTCAATTATATACACACACACACATAAATATATCTACATGCACACACAAGTACATGTGTTACATTTTACAGCAGAAACTACTTATGGAGGACAGGGCTTTGAGAACATAATAGAAACAAAGAACTATCACAACAATAGAATTACCATATTGCTGCTGGATATTATGATACTTGGCCCAATTTTCAGCCATTCATAATATGCTCGGAAGGAAGCCTTAAGGTACAAAGAAGTGAGAGAGAAAAAAAAATTCAAAGAAAGTCTTTGGAGCACTTGTTTATACTCTTTAAAAGACACTAAACTTACCATGTGAAAAAAAATAGAATCATACCAGAAAATCACAGTATTTTCAGTCACGGCCTAATGAAGAACGTGTTACAAATGTCCTATCAAAGACAAATTGAGAAACAAACACCAAAGAGAGCATTTGAACAATAATCCTCACAAAACACACTGGAAGACATAGACGTTTAGTATGTCAGATGCTCAGGAACGGGGCACCTGGCTGGGACCCTGCCCTGGATGGATCCTTCTGCAGTGGGGTCCAGGAAAAGCTCTCCTGACATAGGATGGGAGGATGGAGAGCAGGGAGACATAGACAAATGCTATGGGTGAGAAAATGTTATTTTGATGTGTTTATTCTCATCACATTTGGAGATGATAGCCAATAAAGCTGTTTCCAAAAGAAGGGATTTAGGCAGCATCTCGCTACTTCTGGAAAGGAATCATGTGGGATTTTGCGTTGACTGCAGGTCACTGTGAGAGCACCTGCCAGGAGTCCTCCGACGTGTGCTTTGCATGTGATGTGTAAAAACAGCCCATAGGCTCACATCCAGAGAAAGTGATCACTATAGGATAAATAACTATAGTTCCTTTTTCTTCTTTTTTGATTCTACTTTTGGTAATTAAGATAATCAAATTTGCATATGTGATACCTTTTTTAAAAGGGCTCTTTGACAAAAAAAGCGGAAACTCTCCTAAATTAGTAAAAACCTCTTTATAGATGCCATCCTATGGTAAGAACACGACTTTTCACAATAAGTGACTTTTGCCAGATACACTAACTTTTAAGGCCTTTTGAGTGTGAAATCTGCCTTGTGCTGCTCTTGTGAGTTTAAAGTTAACTCATAACTAAACTAATATTTTATACCTTATCGGCACCTGCAGCAGCTTCGGAAAGCTGCTATTTCTATTTTACCCATGGAAGAGTTGAATATTCCTCCTCCCCAAAATCTGGTTCATAAAACTCTCAACTTTGCCTTACAATTCACACATCACAGCAAAATGTTGAGGGTAAAAATTCCAGCTTCAAAAATAGCATATTGAAGCTACACTGGAATTTTAACTTAAGAAAAGCTATAAATATTGGTGATGCCAGGATAGAAAGCCACTGCAGAGCAGATAATTTTGTTCCAGAAAAAACGCAGATCAAAATCATTTATCCAGGTGGCACACAACAGATACACCGACGGGGCTCCCGTGTAAGACAAACACCTGCCACTGTCACCGTGGGGACAGTGACCTCCTCACCTCTCCAGCCTCCTCTCTGCGAGTTATTGGCGGTTTCCTCCCCATGGGGAAGTCCCTCCCCCACCCCGGCCAGCGCGTGTTCCTCCGCCCCTCTCCATGTCCGTCCTGCAGCAACTCCATGAAGGAGGCCGTGGGCAGGTTGGGTGTGTTTGTGGATGACGTGCTTTGCCAGACTCCTTTTTAACCAAAATCTAGAATCTTGGCACGAGAGTGCAGCCTTTGTGCCTGGTCTGGGCCCTAGACTGATTCCCCTCCACGTGTTTGTGAAAGGATCATCCCCACGGTCCTGGGGAAGGAGCTGAGAGCTGTGGATGCTAGAGCGAAACTATTCCATTCGGAGGAGAATAAACATTAACAGTAGTCGTGGCTTTGCTCCTACCATTTTTAGGAATTAATTCTTACACTTTCTCAGCCTCACACCCCAGTTCAGGGAAAGCAACAGAAGAGCTAGGAGGATTTGAAGCACTGGGTGCTGGTGAGGGGCTGTTTCCCTGGGGGCCCCCAAAGGCACGCTGGGCTGGCCAGGGTCCTTGGGCCCATTGCTCATTGCTAAATTGACAAAAAGGAATTGTAAGAGGACAAAACAAGGTACAAGCAGGAATCTGGAAAGATATTCTAGCCCTGAAGATGGCTTCTGACTTAGAGCGGTCCACCAAATGCCGCGACTGTCACCATCAGATTGTGTCAAAGGCCAAGAGAACCAATTCCGCGGACTTCCCCAGGCAGGAAGGACAGCAGCAGCACTGAACCATGGTAGAGACACAAAGCATGATGCCTGTGGCATGAGGGAGACCTGAAATAAAACTAAGAACAGAAATAAACAGCAAGAAAATCCACCTATCTTGTCTCAGTAGAAGCAAAAAAATCCCTGATCTTTCAACACCATAAACTGGATCTTACAGGGGTTTGTTCTTAGAATCCACAAGCAAGTCTCCACAGTCTGGAACTGAGAATGTATTGTACGTCGGTCCTTGACTGAAAGTGCCCTCAGATACCTGGTATAATTAAATACGGTGTTTTCAGGAAAAACTTGCTTTCAGCTTAGGTTTCAAACAATTTCCACAGCTAAATTCCCAAAGCACGTGCATGTACAGCTAAACATTACAGAATTCCCAAGGAAGCACAGACACAAAAGACTGAAAACATACATTCTAGAAACTCCAAATACTGAACTAATCAGATAAGGACATAAAATAATAGAATCTATTATGTTTAAATAAATAAAAGATATTGAAAATATGTACAGGCATAGAATCAGAAACTATAAAAATGAAATAAGCAGTTTTGGGGAAAGACTAATCAGAAACTTTAAAAACAAAGGTATAATAACCAAAATTTTAAAAATTTGCCCTTATATTAAAAGGTGTTATATCTTATGTAATAGCAAATTATATAAAAATTAGTAAGCTAGAGGATAAATCTGAAGAAATTGTTTAGAATGTGACACACAGAGAAAAAGAAAGAGGATATATCACTATAATTTTAAAAGACTAGAGGACAGAGCGAGGAGGAAAGAAAGAATGGAAGAGAGGTGGCATTTCCTGAATAACTGAAAGCCCAGCACAGCTGAAGTAAGGTGCCCCTGCCTGACGCGTCACGGTTGCCGCAAACACCGGGATGAAAAGGATCTTCCGAGGTGCCAGAGGTGAAGACCAATTATCTGTAAAGAAATGATATTTACGCTGATTTCTGACTCAACGACGACTGAAGCAGAATATTATGTAATAATATCCTCAAATAACAAGAGAAATAAAGTCAATCAAGTAACCAAACTACCTTTCAATGATAATAACATAATAAAACCATTGTATGCAACCAAACACAGGCAGTTTGACACCAGGAGACTGTAGCTAAAGAAATCTTCAAGGACAACTCCAGAAAAATAAATGTGGTCCCAGGTAGAAGACTCGAAACCCGTGAGGGAAAAATGTTCAAAGAAATTGGTAACTATGTAAATAAAGAAAATTTAAGTTAAAAGTATTTATGTAAGCTGGGCGCAGTGGCTCATGCCTGTAATCCTAGCTCTCTGGGAGGCCGAGGCGGGCGGATTGTTTGAGCTCAGGAGTTCGAAACCAGCCGGAGCAAGAGTGAGACCCCGTCTCTAATAAAATTAGAAAGAAATTAATTGGACAACTAAAAATATATACAAAAAATTAGCCAGGCATGGTGGCGCATGCCTGTAGTCCCAGCTACTCGGGAAGCTGAGGCAGAAGGATCGCTTGCGCCCAGAAGTTTGAGGTTGCTATGAGCTAGGCTGACACCACGGCACTCTAGCCCGGACAACACAGTAAGACTCTGTCT
>CAUYSK010043433.1:0-21259 GCA_963575035.1 Avahi laniger | reverse complement strand
ATAAGTACACTTGTAAGCATAAAAAGTTTAAATTTATAAATTTGTAAGTCTAGAGTTGAAGATTCCAGGCTAAAATTCTCAATTTTCATAGGAAATTTCCATAATTAAATCATCTATTTTAAATGTAAGTCTGAGTGTGCCATTTTGCTGTTTAAAACCCTTTACCAGCTCTAACCTGACATTACCAAGCAGTCCAGGACCCCTAACAAGACTTAAAGACCCTCCATAGCCTCGCTCCTTGCTGTGGCAGCTCTGTCATGTGCTTTGTGCTCCACCATATTAGTTTCTGGAATGTTCCAGCCTCTCTCCAGCATCTGGGGCTTTGCCTGTGCCTGGAACAGGGTCTCTTATCCCTTCTGATCACATGGCCTCTCTTCCGTCACCTGATCGACTCCTGCTCATCCCTCAGGCTTCTGGGGACCTCTCATGATTGCTCCCCACTCTGCCCCAACCAGCGACTCCCAGGGCACCCACTTGGTAACTTTGGCACCATTTATCATTCACCTAATGCCTTGTTTTCCAATCCATAGGAGGTTCTGGAGGGCAGGGACTGTGTCTCTCTATTGCCCACCGTATACCCAGCATGAAATACTGTGTCTGGTATATAGCAGGTGTTCAGTGGGTGTTTTGCCAAATGAATGAATGAAACACACAACAGGTAAATCATGTCCCCAAAATAAGCTTAAAATTGAAAAAAAGGTTAAACTTTAAATGATTGCAGAGCTCGTTTAGATTGTATTTCACTGACTCTCGCAAGTGTTTGAAAGCATGAGCCAATGGCTGGACGTGACTTTGTAGGAACTTCTCTTGGTGCTAGAGAGCATGGGAGGACCTCAGGACCGATAGGCAGGGCGTGTTCCCAGGGTTCTCCAGGGCCTCCTGCCCCTCTCTCCCCAGGTGTTATTTTGAATTTCCTTCGCCTCCTGTCCACTCTTCATCCTGCCTCCTCCTTCCCTTTCCCCGTGTCTTGCAGGCACGATTTGTTGGGATGCAAGTACACAGATGCTGGCTGGTCTCTGGGCTGAGACCCTCCACGGATACCTCCTGGGCTGCTCTGCACCCTGGGAAAGGTATTTACTAAAAAGATTTAAAACTCTGCATTCTATCACCTTCGTTGAACAAAAGTTAAGGGCTTCTTCATTTCAGAAGTGAATTCAGTGTTTGGTTTTTTTCCCTAAAACATAAATCAGGTTTGACTTTTCGGGAGTCCTGAATCGTTCCCAGTCCCCACATAGGCCAGTAGCTGTCTGTGTCAGTGTTGCAAACTCTTCTTATTTTGTCATAACGCCAGTTAGCGTTTCTCAAACCGTGGGGCTGTTGATGGGCCAACAGAGTTGGAAAAGAAAGAATAGAATGCACGTTGTAGTTAGATGGGTTCGTGCTGAGAAATATGTCTCCGCACTCGGAGATTCAAAAGGTTTGAATATTCATAAGGTCTTATCTGAGCCACTGACTGGTATGTAGTTCTTCATATTAAGTGAAAGATATGTAAATCCTCAGAGGTTCACAGTATATCCAGACTGAATAAATCTCAACCTTTAAAAGGAATTGGCATGTTGAATTTTCAGTAAATGTTCGTTCTTCTCTGCTGCCCACTCACGTAACAAGGCTTTTCTTTCTCATGCTGCCATCCTTGCTAGAGTATGGCAAAAGCCCAGATAAAATTGTGATCGCTTTGTCTCCAAAAGCGTGTTTGATTTAGCTTTATGTTTATACCATTTATCTTCTTTTGCTGCAAACATTTTACATTGACGAAGACAGCTTCGAAAGCAGAACACCCACACTTCGGTATCACTGTATTCATTTCTCTTATGTTGGGCTTCAGTTACGGTGCTTTTAATATTCATGCAGTTTGAAAAAATAAACATCTTAGGCCATTTCCTCTGAATGGAAATGTTATGGTTTCAAACCCCAGAGAAAACAACTGGTAAGTTCTACAAACCCACATTTTCTCCCTGTCGGCTGGAAAGTTGCTCCAGCTTGGCAGAGGCAACAACCTCCGTGACACTGTGGGACTTCCCGGAGCAGATGGCCCGGGGGCCTGTGTGAGGAAGAGGAAGAGTCAGCACACGTGCATATTTAAAGACTCCCTTTGCGGTAATAGATGCCAGAATCCTTTCAATTCATTCAAAATGATATTATTTCAGTCATGAAAAATGTAGAAGAATCATTGATTTCGTTTACTTCTCTGTTCAAATGAACAAGGTTGGAAGTTTTTCTTTGTCCTTTCTCCTTATTTTGTCCTGACCCTATATTGATACTCGTCCTCCCTAAAATTAGCTTGGCTGGTCCCTTAAATACAGAGAAGAGCTTGTATAGACTATAGGAGCAAGGAATATAGAGCAAGAACTTCACACAAATCCAAAAGCCAATCTTTTAAGAAAAATAAAATGATTATCCTAAGTAATTAAGAGAACACCAATATTTAAAAGTGGTGTTTCGATAACAGAGCACTGTTCTAGAGTCCCTGTGCTGGGGGAGCCCCCAGGGGTACCCATCTTGTTGCCCCTCTAGCACTATTGTCCGAGGTCACGTTCCCAAACTCACCAGCTCTCAAAGGATGGTCCCACGTCCCGCACTGATGGTTGAGTTGTTTCACACACCTTCAGTTTCTTATCTCTGTTTCTCAAGACTTCTCAGTATTATCTATCTTCTCTTTCTTTCTCAGAAACCATAAGCTCTTCCCAAGATTATGTTCTACATCCCTGTGGCTGACTCAAAAGCAGCTAACAACCTCTTTCATTCCTACCACTTCCTACTAAGGATGCTGCAAAGAGAGATGTTGGCATCCTCCACCTCCCTCATAACTATCGGTGACCATGTGGGCTGCGATGCCAGTGAACACTAGGAGAAGGGTCTGGGGCTTCCATCCTGAGAGCAGAGCCAGTGGAGCTGCCTTCTCTTCTTTCTTTGAAGGCGGATGTCATGCCTACTGTTACGGCAGCCATTCTGGGGCTGTGAGGCTGCAAGCAAGAGGGAGAAAGCCAACATCAGGGTGGCAGTGCTACTGGGCCAAAAAGCCCAGGAGCTTGTTTAGCACTGAGAAAGCAGATACCTACTTCAGAATTCTGTCGGGCCCAAAATCAACCACTATTTGTTTGAGCTATTATTAGTTGAGTTTCTAGTTGCAGACAGACAAATACAACTGATATTGCCCTCACCCTCACCCCGAACAAAACAGAGATAAAAACTCTGCCTAATCCTGGGACTTCCTGTACATTTTTCATATCTCTGTCCTCACCAGCTGTTCCCCTGACGTGACTGGGCTTCCCTCGCCGAATTCCCGAAACACCTTCATCGTTCTCCTTTTCCCGCCTTCGGTGACTGCTCCCTGCCCTGTCCCACTCTCCCACTCGTCGAAAGAGCAGCCTCCTCCCGCTCCCGTGCCGCCCTCGCTTGCTTTGCCCCTCACGCCGGACTGCGTCTTCCTGGTTCCAGGGCCCACGGGTCCCCGCCCTTCTCCGCTCGGCCCCTCTGCTCCGGGCTCTCCTCCTGCCCCTTTCTCTCTCCTCTCCCTCGCTGTCCCCCGGAGTGGAGGGTCTTCCAAGTTCCTGTCACACTTCTCCAGCTTCTCCCGTGCTCTTCTCCACTGCTCTGCACCCACCTTCAAACATCATTTCAACGATGACTGAGTGTGAATAATTCCCCCGTCTGTTCTGCTTCAGTCCAGCTTTTAATCGAGCCTGTTTCTAACAGCTGGGTTGTAGACCTCTACTCCACGTCGCCCTCGGCTCTGCCTCATCCTCTTTCCTCAGACTCTGTGATCTAATGTCCACTTCTGTCCACTTCCCTCAGCAGAATTCCTCGCTCCTTTCCTGCAATTTCTGTTCCCAGTGCTCCCTGCCCAGCGATGGCCCAGAACACCGCTGTGTTCTGATCCTCACTTGGCTCCGCTTGGGTCTTCCTCCCCTCTCTTCTGTTTTCCACACTGCATCTGGAATGTCCTTTCAACAGTGGTACTCAGCCTATGCCCCTTCCCTTTTCAGACCCTTTAAGGATTTAGAGTTATATTTAGAACCACAATCCTGTCTGGCCCTGCCGTCCCGTCAGCTTCCTCTTAAGGCTCTGTCCGGCCACCTGCCCGCGTTCCAGTCCTTCACGTGCACCGAGGTCTTGCCCACCCAAGGCCTCTGCACGTGCCGTTGCATCTGTGCACAGCGCTTCACTCCCTTGCCAAGACTTTCTTACCAAGGTCTACGCCTTTTGGGGGCTGCTTGTTAAAAGAAGCCCTCTCTTAATTTTCCACAATGGCCCAGAATGTTCTCCTTCACTGCCATTAATGACACGTGAATGTTAACCATGTTATGTGTTTAATGTTCCATTTCCTCCTCCCCTAGAAAGTAAGCACCTCGAGATGTGGAACTTTTTGTGTTTTTTTCCTTAATTGTGTGCCCAGCAGCTAGTTCAGTGTCTTGCACCTAACGTGGAATCGGAAGTCTATTGTGGATGAACGACAGATGAAGGCTTGGTGCTGTCTCAGCACCCATCAAATGGCCCACTGTGCCAGGGCCCCTAGGGTGCGGCTTCAACTGACCCTTCAAGCCCCTCCCACAGTGGGCCCACAGAAGAGACTCAACAAGCAGTGAGAAATAGGGCTGAGCATGGTGGCTCATGCCTGTAATCCCAGCACTTTGGGAGCCCAAGAAGGGAGGATCACTCGAGGCCCGGAGTTCGAGACTGGCCGGGGGGACAAAATGAGACCCTATCTCTTAAAAAAAATGTGAAATGGCATCCAAGAAAGGGTACAGCCAGAGAGTTGGGGCTTGGGGACCTATAACAAACTCAGCCACACCATGTAGGCCTGACATGACTTCACTCCCCTAAGGTAGCAAAAACATAGCACAGAAGTGTATTGGCTCAGCGGGCGGGGCGGTTGTTGTGCCGAATGTGGATTTCCGATCTCAGAGAGGAGCAGAAGCGATGAGGTCCTCTGGCGTGGTCCTCGGAAACAGCGTCTCCCTCCAGTCTCTTGCAACTGGTCGGAGAAGAGACGCCAGGGAGCGTTCTGCCCAGGGATTCCCTGGCGCCTGTTTTGTCGCAGCTTCCCACAAGAAAGAAACCTTTCCGTCACTTGAGTGATCACTGCACCCTCCCCGCAAAGGGACATAAACAGAAAAATGTCCCTGTGGGTCAACTCTTGGGCATCAGCTGTAGCTGCTCTAGCAAGAGATCAAACCAGAATGCTGCACCTTGCGGTCATTGGCATCAAAGAATGCAGGTTTTCTTTCCACCTAATTTTAATATGCTTGCGAGCCTTGGGAGGCTTAATTAAGACTGCAGGGGAGCCAAAGTAAGCGCATAAAGGAACTGTTTTGATGCTTCCTAAACCCAAGCAAATGGAATCTGGATTATTCAATTAGGTGTGCTTATGGGATTTGTCTTGGGTATTTTGATTGCTCAAAGCCTGCTGGGGAAGTCAGTCATGGGGTTTAGACCTGAAAGGAACTGTAGTTAATGCCCCCCAAATTTGGCTCTTCGTCGTCTTACTTAGGCGTCCCATTACCGGTGCACTGTTGTGAGCTGCGCGTGAGCTTTCTGCTCCGAATTCTGTTTCTTCCACTTCTCCCCCCGCTGATACCAGGTTACACAGCAGGGCCAGCCCGGTTCCCCATCCCAGTTGTTCTGCCGGGCTTGGCAGGCCTGTTCTGGGATTCTCTTCCTGCTTTTCACCGACAGTCTTTGCTGTGCTAAGCCACGGGGTTGCCTGAGAGGCGGTGTGGCCTGGTGCTGCAGAACACAGGGTCTCCCAGCTGGACTCCTTCTGTCTGCGTGGCCTCAGACAAGTCACCTGATCTCTTTACGTCTCGTGTAACATCATCTGCAGAATGGAGATCAGGGTGGTGGAAACTGCACCAACATCACAGAGTTTACTTTGTTAATTCAGTTTTTTAAAATTTATGTTAAAGTGCTTAGCACAATGCCTGGTGCGGGGTGAGTGTTCGGTGAGTGGTAACAGTGATCATGGTCACCCCAGGTATGGCACATTCAGCAACAGGGAAGAGTGGGGGCTGTGCACCCGGGCCTTCCCATAGGCACGTGGGTCGACCATCAAGCCCAGTCTAAGGCAGCCTCAGAGGTCATGTGACAGGCTGCACATGCTTGCTGAGGTCGGTGGAGGGTCTGTCCAAGTGACTGGATTATCCGACAGGTGTTCTAAGCAACAAGGACTCTTGCAGTAAGCTTGGCTGCAGCTAGTTTGTCATTACATCCTGTGACTCTGCTTCTGAAGATGGAATTCAGAGTCAGATATGCAGAGGAATTTGTTGCCAGGAACATGGCCACAGCAAGACCTAAAGGCGGCTGCTGTGTCTCCCGGGGCAGAGGAAGTCTGGCCTGATGGGGAGCACATGGCAGGCCCCTCGTAGAGTGTACACTTCTAGCTGATCAGCTCAAAATAGACCCATGTGCAAGGGCCTAACCTGATACCGGAGTGCCGGAAAGTCACCCAAGAGGAAAGATTTACCTGATGCCAATCGGAAAGTACTTAGTGTCAGTTGCTAAAAGTTTATGAACTGGTGTTACCTGGAGGGCACACTGCGCTGAGCCTTCACTTCCTTTCCAGATGTTTATACCTCAGTAAAGCAGGCCGTGTAGCATGTGTGGTACCTATGGATGGACTGCATAAAAATAGCTTCCCCTTCGTCGTGTCCATTGAATCCACTGCTCAGTGCTTGCCTGTGTCGTAGGAGCCGCTGAGGACACAGGGATGTGGAGAACACAGGCCTCCCTTTAGCTGTGAGTCTAGTGGCGAGGATGGGTACACAAATAAGCACGGCACTGGGCACAACACAAACCGCAGGTACCGTGGAAGAGCACACTGCGGGGTCTACAGACCTGACTCCCACGGGGGGTTTACCCCTGGCCAGCTGTGTGACCTCTGGAAGCTTATTTGACCTCTCTGAACTGTCCTCAACTGTCAAATGGAGGATAATGTGTGTGTGATCATCTGTGTGTATGAAATGAAGGGAAAGCCGGTGACCAGCACACTGCCTGGCAACTGGTGGTCATGCGACAGCCGGTAGCCGTGGAATTGCTGTCATCCTGGAGGAACGCAGGCGAGGAAGCGCGTCATTCTGCCTGGGGAGGCTGAGGAGGTGATATTTGAACTGACTCTTGAAGGAGGAAGAGGAATTCTCAAAGCCAGGCAATGGCAGGGCGGGGCACTGTTAGCTGAGTGAAAAATAAGAAATTAAGATGAGCAAAAGCAAAAAAAAAAAAACAAAAACCGACATGGAGAATTTGAAGAAATTTGGACAGTTGAGTGTGGCTGCTGGTGGCTAAGGGCCAAGATCTGGGTCCTGAAGGACGGGCAAGACCGTGAGTGGACTCAGATGACATTCCGGAGAGTTAGGTTTTGCCAAACTTTGCAAGAATGTACTAACAATCCCAGCTACCGTTATTAAGTGCCAAGTACTCTACCAAGCTATTTATATCTGTCATTGGATGCAAGGATAAGATACCTTATTTTACAGACAGGTAAACTCGAGCTCATGGAGATTAAGTTACTTAATTATTAAACTTAATCGTTAAGATTTGAATGACAGTGGGTTACCCAGCTGTCTGTCTGAAGGACATGTTGCCTCACTTGATATTTCATGTTAAATTTTGATGCCTTATTTTTTGTTTCATATTCACTTATTGTTATTCTACTGTGAATACCTTTGGAACAAAGCAGTACGGCAAATAAATGAGCTCTCTCCACTGGTAGCAGCTTGAATGAGTTCGATGCCCTTCCCCAGCAGGAGTGGATCAGGCAGCAGTGAGGCTGTGGCTCTCTCTCACGGAGTAATTCACTGATGTAAAGATTCATTTTTACTTTGGGTCATACGGTTCTCCCCAAAGAAATCAAGCATTATATTAAAAACCGCACACCATATTTTAATTTTTCATGATAGATATTAGGCTTGAGTCCCAAATAAGGTAATATAGGACATTTGGTAGAGGTTAAATATGTGGATTTCATAAAATTTTTCATTTCACCAAAAAAGAATAGATTCAGACCAACTTTAGTTGGTCCATCCTCAATCAAAACATTGGAAAAGTACATTTAGCGTCAACCCTAGGAATCTGGGGTACGTCATGCACCCAAGTACCCAGAGCCCTGTAATCTAAACTGCTGCTATCGAACTCACCTCCTCAAAATACTCACCGCACATTTATTTTGGATGAGTTCTAAACAGGTGTTTCCTCTGTGTTGCAAATGGTTTAAACCGGAGCCTCCCTCACGTCCGGTGCGTTCAGCTGGAGTCACGGGTCCGGCTGATACTCTGTGAGCGAGTTTGCTCATCTGACAGCCAGTCCTTGCCGATTCCCACGTTGGTCAGCCCTGGACATAGAACAGATGTTGGGGATTACAGGGAAGGATTCAGGAGGCCGTGGGCCCGAGTGTCTGCGGAAGTCATTCATTGCGGGGATGCAGACAGGCCCTGCGGAGCCCTCAGTGAGAAGTTCAATGAAATGAGCCTCAGTGGCCCTGCATATCAGGACGCGCAGCAAATATGTTCCTGGTGTTCGCTGAGTGAAAGAAAAGCAGTAAATCCATCATCTTCAAGTCGAGACGAATGAGGAAGGGAAATAATCCCAATCCCACACATTTTCATTTGAGTTCTGATCTATGAATCAATTAGCAGGACGATGACGTGTGCGCATCAGAGGAGAATCCTCTGGCCGATTCCGCGGCGCATGGTTGGAAGACAGTTTGAAGAGCACCGGAAGGTCGATCGCCCCCTTGGGGAAGTTCCTTTAAGGCTGGGCTCACTTTTCCCCAGTATAGAGCAGAACTATTTCTTCCTGGTGGGTTCTGGTTGTCCTGGAGTTTCTTTGTCTTGCTGCTGCACTGATGTGTGGTCTGCCCCTCAGCCCACGGTCCAAGACACTTCCGTCGGAGGTCTGAAGCCTGAACCCTGCAGGCCGTGGCCGGGTTCTGCCGTCTGCCCGGTGAGCCGCCCAGCCCTGCGGGCCTGCTGGAGCAGGGCTCTGCACAGAGCCAAGCAGGGCTGGCCTCCGTGTTTCCGAGTCACACTGTAAACTTGACAGATGAACCCAAGCTCCGCGATCTTCATAGCAGATGTGTCTGTTCCTACATTTCAGTCAGGGCTGTTGGTTTAAAAATCAGGTTATTTAAAGAGCCACAAAGAACAGGATGGTATGATGAGAATTTTCTTGACCCGTAATGGTCATCTAAGAAAAATTTAGAAATAAGACCAAGTGTGTAAATAGGAATTCTAAGAGGAATAGAATGCAGAAAACATGTTTTTCAAATTTTTCTCTTCCATTGGTTCCATTGCCAACTTATTTAAAGCCCATTAAGGATTTCAGTAGGAAGAAAGATGAGCACAGATGTGTGCTCAACTGCTACTGTCTTAGAGTTGACTTGATTTTTGGATTTTTGTTGTTTTTTTCCCCAAGAATGTAGTATGGTCACACAGTGCTTAACAAAAGGGATACCATCTGAGAAATGTGTCGTTAGGCAATTTTGTCACTGTGTGAACATCACAGGGTGTCCTTACACAAACCTAGATGCTAGAGCCTACTACGCACCTGGGCTATATGGTACAGGGACAGCTGATTGCTCCAAGGCTACAAACCTGTGCAGCGTGTTACCATACTGAATATTACAAGCAACTGTGACATAAAGGTAGGTATTTGTACACATAAATATATCTAAACATCAAAAAGGCACAGTAAAAATGCAGTATAAAAGATAAAACATGATACACCTGTACAGGGCATTTACCAGGAATGGAGCGTGCAGGACTGGAAGTTGTTCGGGGGAGTCAGTGAGTGAGCGCTGAGTGAGCATGAGGCCTGGGACGCTTCTGCACACGTCTACACAGCTGGTGGCACAGCAGGTTCGTGTATACCATCACCAGCACAAACGTGTAAGGAATGTGTCATACTACAATGTTATGACGGCAACAGTGTCACCAGGTGGTAAGAATCTTTCAACTTCGTTATCTTGGGGAACCACCGTCATGTATGTTAGTCGTTGAGCAAAACGCTGTCAGGCAGCACGTGACCGTATGTATTGACCGTACACACGTCTTTTTTTCAGGGATAAGTACAGAAATGTTTCTGCTAAGGAGAAAAGAAGTTGCTAATTAGGAGACAAAATAACTGACAATAGTTTATTAATGTTTTTAAAGAAAAAGAAATAGAGGAGACATAAAAGTGTGTAGCATTGGCATTTAATGCCATAGGAAGCAAGTAAAAACATGAGGAAAAGCAAAAAGTACCCTTACAAGAACTATTCTACAAATGAAGGTCTCAAGTGCAGTCAGAGCATTCATTCATTAAACTATAATACCTTGGAGGTTTTTTCCCTTTTCTTTTTGGTGTAGTAGCAATTCAAAATAACTTCATTGTATTTTTGGATTTTTTTTTTGAAAAATGAGAGAAAAGGCTAAATATCATATTTTGCTTCTCTTTGAAAACATCTTCAATTTTCAAAAATTAACAGAGAAATGGACTATTCTATAAAAACAAAAGAAATACCTCAGAGCCTTTAACACTATTAAGAGGAATAAGGTCTGGATGATTTTTGAAGAACATCTATCAAATGTTATTTACATATTAACCAGTTTCAAGATGAGGGAACACCACTAACGTAGAAGGCTGTCTATAGAAGGATCAGTCAAAAGTGCTCATGTTTGTTCATGGCTAAGAATTTTGAAACTAGGGAAACTGTACTGAAAAGATAAATTGAAATATATTGGAAAGGGAAATGTAGCTGAAGTGTTTCCATTAGGGTGTGATGAAAAAAGTTGGATCTGTTTTATGTAGATTTTCAGCAGTGACCTGGTAGAGAAAGTCGAAAGTGCATTAATTAAATTTACAGAGCCAGAAAAGGTGAAGACCCAGGAGGTTAAACATAAAAATACAGATGGACTGAGAGAGACGGGAGGAAACGGACAGATTTTACAGCATGATATCCAGCCTCAAAATACGTGGGCGGTACAGTGGGGAATACCAGCCAAAGACAGATAGCTGGTCTAAAGAAAAAGTTAATAAAATGTTGAGTCTGAAAAACTGCACAGACCAAAGCCAGGAAATTACGAAGCTATGGATCCCACAGAAACTGTAAATTAACCCCCTTGCACATGTGTAGTATTTCACATGACTGTCTGTGGTGTTAACTTTCACGCCTAAGCATACATGTGTGTGTGTTTCGCCTGAATTACGGCTGTAAAGGGAGCAAAGGCGCTAACAGGACGTGGAATGGATTGCTGGCCCCTTTCACGGTCGCCCAGGACCCCGAGCCCAGGCTGTTCATGCGCCTTGGAGTGGGGCGAGCAGAGAGAGGCTTTGATTCTGAGTCACGTTGCTCAGCAGAGGGCCTAGGAGGAGACACGCGCTTCTTGACAATTGTAGAGAAGTCGCGAGTGTCACGAGTAGGTGGAAGGAAGTCTCTGACATGTTGCAGAGACAACATATTGGATTTGCTGCGTCCCCACTCCTGGTTTCTCCTTTCTCTTGCTTGCCTGGTGTGAACTGCTCCCTTTTGCGCTAATACGCTCCTTTTCCCCTTCCTTTCGGCCCAGAGACCATACCAGGCTTCCTCGCTGTAGACCCTTTGTCTTAGGGGGCTCATCGAAGGTTCGAAAATGCTTTGTCTTCCTTTTAAAGCTTCCGATCTACTGAGATGGTTGTTTCTTTGTATGGTTGGGGGCTTTTTTGTTGTTTCATTTTCCAACATTTTTCAGCCAACTTTACATGATATGCATTCCAGCAGATGACCAGGATGGAGGGGTCCGCAGACTTCTTCCTGAATCGTTCAGGCCATCTCTCTCCTAGTTCTTGTGTTGCTTCCTTGTCATAGCAACGCTGATTTTCCACTCTTCCTCCTGACTTTTGCTGCACTGGGGATCTTTCTACCTGTGTGGAGGACTCTTCTGTTACCACGTCTTCGTGGTTCTCTGGCCGCCTCGGCTCCCTGAGGCCTCTTTCCACAGCCACCTCCCACCCCTCGGCAGGGCCCAGCCCCGACCCGGCCACTAGACTCTGCGTCTTCTCCAAGATCTCAGCCTCCGCTTCCCTCCGCAATCCCTGTTCCCCACCGCCTGCTGCGCCTTCCCGCTGACACCGCCTTCGGCTCCACCGCCATTACCTGTTGTCGGCCTCTCGGACTTATGTTGGTGCCCGATAAACACACTGCTGCCAGTTCTGCCAGCCTGGGTCTTCCTCTCTCCAGCCAGGCTCCCAGACCCGTTCACTCTTGTCCTGAGCCCCTTGCCCTTGCGGTTCTGCTGTCTGCCCCGGCCTTGCCCAGCTCTGCGCTCCCAGGATGCCGGCGCTCCTGCGGCAGGGCAGAGGGTCTAGACCCTGAACGCGGGCGTCTGCTCGTCCTGGTGGCTGGGCTCTCCTGCCCCACTTCCACCTGCCACACGGGGCTTTCCAGGGCTTTTGTCTCCTTTCCACTTTGCTCTGAACATCTGACCCTCCCTACCCAGAGATGGAGGTCACTGCCCGATGGTTCTCCTACACCCTCCTCACCACCCAGAAGTCCCTGATGGTGTCATCTGGCCTTGCAGAGCCACCCTTCCAAGTTGGCTCCTGACCTCTTCCTCCTCTCTCACCTGGGTGCTCCCCACCGGTTCCCTTCCTCATCTTCACACGTCAGGACTCTTCCTCCTGTCTCCTCCCTGCTGCCGTCTGGTCCTCCGCCAGGCTCCCTCTGGCCTCCCCGACATTTACTCATGCGTGTTGCTGACCCCCCACCCCCCAATTTTCCTAAAATATCCTCCGCCTTCAAAGTGCAGCTGCGACCTGGGTCTTCCTCCGCCCGACCTGGACCTCTTCCTCCCACCTCCGAACACAGGTCGCCCGGGGGCCAGCCTCACGCCTTCCCTTAGCGTGCATTCCTTTTCTCTGTCATCTCCTGAGTTGCCACAGGTTCACCCGTCAGCACAGTGCAGACGACCCCAACAGGACAGGACTAGCCCTCGTCTCTGTGAGGCCCAGAGCTTGGGCTTTGGGATCCAGTTCAGGTCCTGGCTCTGCCGGCCCCAGCCGTGTGACCCTGGCCAAGCTACCTGACCTTTCTCGCCGGGCATCCTCATCTGTAAGAGAGGAATCACAACAACGCCTCCCTTGCGGGTTGTCGGGAGGATGAAACGAGCTAATTCACGGAAGAGGCTGGGAACGTGGCGTGGCCTGTGGCTGGCACAGGGTCCTCGCAGCTCTTTCCCAGGTGTCGCGGCCAACCTCGTCAGGCTGCGCGTGTCCATCTCTGTGCAGTGCTCCACACCCTCATTTCCCCAGCCTCTCTCTAGAACCAGAACTTTCTTGACTTCCTTCAGAGCCTCAGGTCCCGCCTCCCCTTCTCTGTCCCCTCCCTCCAATCCAGATTTGTCCCCTCTGCTCCTTCAGGGGCCTCCTCCTGGGCCTCCCAGGTGCTGCCTGCACTTTGCTTGCTCTGTAGTTAGAGCCGTGATGGCTGTTCCCGCCCGAAACACCCCCAAGGCTCCCCGCTGCCTCCTGAGTGCAGTCTGAGCCCCTCGGACTCAGTCTTCCCTCCGTGCAGGCCCCCCGCCCACACGCCTCTAAACCCCAGGCCGTGGTTGTTCTCTTGCAGGTTGCAGGACAGACCCCCGCCCCCACCCCCGCCCTGCCCTGTAGCTCCCAGTGCGGTTCTCTGTCCCTCTTCTAGCTGGAGTGCTCCTCTTACCTGCAAAGAGGTGGAACCTCAGTGAACCCACCGGGATCTCTCTTCTAGAAGCCACGTGACTCTGCTTTGCCTTGGCGGTGTCTCCATTCCTCACGCCCTGCTGCTTGAGGGCAAGCGCTGTCCCTCCTGTTCCCCCTGCAGTCCCGGCAGCAGCGCATGCTGAATTGAGCCTTGGTGACCTCGTCTGGGCCTGGCCTTTAAACCCAGCATCCTGCGCTGGGCCTCGCTGTGCAGGTGCCACTCGCCGGGGCCAAGAGTGGAATGTACCCAAATTGGGACAGGTTTCACGTATAGAGAAAAGGGCCAGGTAATTAAATGCCTGGCCTATTCAGATATTAACATGCCAGTTTGCTTCACATCTTTTTGAAAGTAAATAAAACGCCAACCACATTGTTTGCATCCCCCCTCGGTGCCCTCCCGGTCTCACTCTCCATGGGATAGAAATACTCCCCTTGCCGTAACACTCACTGTCCTCGTGCATGTCCTCGGTGTGTGCAAACACAGACAACGCAAAGCGTTGACTTCGCAGAGTTTTGCAACTGTATAGATTGTATCATTTGGTTTTTTAAAAAACTGATTTCGAAGTTTACCCACAGTGATATAATTGTAGTTCATTCATTTCAGTGCTGTTTTGATTTATACAAATATGCCAAAATTTATTTAGTCTCCTATTGGTAAACATTTAGGTTTCCTTTTTCTCCCCACTGCGATTGCCAAAAATGCCACGGCAAACACTGCTGAGCATGTCTGTCCGTGGACACGGGTGAGTGTCCCAGGAGTGTATAATCAGAATGGAGGGCACAGTGGAAATCACTCGATCTGTGGCTTTTCCTTAACTTTGTTTGTGGTGTCTTTTAGTACAAAAGTTTTCCATTTTAATGCAGTCAAGCTCATCTATCTTCTTTCACAGTTTTTGCTATTTGTATCTTTTCTAAAAGTTTAGAGTCATAAGGATATTCTCCTATATTT
The DNA here is from genome assembly GCA_963575035.1 of Avahi laniger. NCBI lineage: Eukaryota > Metazoa > Chordata > Mammalia > Primates > Indriidae > Avahi > Avahi laniger. The sequence continues at coordinate 6,624 of CAUYSK010043433.1, read as the reverse complement.
CTTCTAAAAAGTTTTAAATACTTCTCACTGTGAGGTCCGTGATCTACCTGGAAGTGATCCTGCCGGTGGCATGAAGCCGGCTCTGATGTTTCCACCTAGATGAGCACGTACTGACGAGCCCTCCTTCCCCGTCGGTGCACGACGCTAGGTTTCTAGTGTTGTCAATGAGATTTTCGTGTCTAGGCTCAGAGTCTTGGGCATTGCACTGAGGGGAGGGGTCCGAGCAGGGCCCTTGTGCCACTCTGACGCTACATTTAGAGGGACACAAGCATTTGCCCCCAGAGTTTGAAGCTAGAGAGCATCCACGATGGTCCGTGATCCCAGAGTGGGAGGCTCTGCCTCTCTGGAGAGTCTGAGAATAGCAATACCTGCAGGAGGTTGTCTCAGCGCCCAGAGCTTGCAATCCATGCAGAGCTGCTGCAGGCTTCCGCTCCTCTCCTCGCTCAGATCACTTCGCTTTTATGAAGTGATTATAGTCATGCGTTGCATAAGGACGTTTCGGTCCGTGACAGACCACATATACGACAGTGGTGCCATAAGATTATAACACTGTATTTTTCCTGTACCTTTTCCGTGTTTAGACATGTTTAGATACACAGTTAACTGCTTACTGTCGTGTCACACTTGCCTACAGTGTTCAGTACAGTCACATGTCGTGCAGCCCGTGGCCCAGGAGCAGTAGGCTGTGCTAGGAGCGCACACCCAGGCGTAGGCCGTCCCACCCAGGCTGCTGTGGGTTTGCTCCGCGATGGTCACACAGCGAAGAAATTGCCTAATGATACATTTCCAAGAACAGCGTCCCCGTCGTTCAGTGACACATGACTGTGTTTTCTAACTTGCCAGTGCCCTCTGGGATGATTTGAAGACTAAGATGTAATTTTTGCTTCATAGACACCAACCTTAATAGGACTTGTCCAACTAAGGGCTGGTGAGGACCCGTGAAATCCAGTCAAACCACACTGCCCGTGTAGACTCCGAGACACTGTTAGTGTTGTTTGTTAACTGAGTACCACGACAGCAGCTTCCGCATTCCCGAGTAATGCACGGCAGCTTGCGCTGCTGGCACGGCTGCAGCGTGCTGGGGAGTAACGAAACGCCCTGGGACCAGTCTCATTATTAAACTTATTATTTTAAGACGGTTATATTTTAAGCAGAGCAGAAAAAGACAAGAGTCAGAAATGTAGCAAAATAATTAACTTATGTATGGTAAAGTCAGACTGGGATTTCTGAGCTAAAAATGGAAGCTGGATTATACAAATTTAAAGGCTTGCAACTGATTAAGATAAAAGTTTTTGGAAGGTTAGCAAATTACAATACAGAAAATATTAGTAAATTATGAAGTAGACAGTGAAGCCATCGTCTGTTAAGAATATGCAGCTCTGATGATGCTATGGGACAGGCACTGACCCCTGAGTTGGAGAAAACTGGATTCAAACTCTGACTCAGCCCTTTCCTGTATGGCCTTGGACTGGCCGCTCAGCCACCCAGCCTCAATTGCCTCATCTGTAAAATGGGAACAATTAGTGTCTTTCTTGCAAGGGTTTTTGTGGGGCTTAGAAATAATATGTGTGATAGTACCCAGGGAGGAGGGATTGATAGAAGAGGGTAGAAACTGAAACCAAGACCTGCCTCTCTCTCGTGCCGGGGCCAGTGCCTCGGTGATGAAGTAGGGAGTGCTGGGGCAGAGGGGAGGGGAGTGGGGCTTGGTTTTAGACACAGAATATGCACGTGTGTTATTTGGGATACCCTGTTGGGAGCTTGGCATGATCGAGGGGTGTGCGGCCCAGTCCTTCCGTGCAGCCAGCAGTGCACGTGAGCAGACACGTGACTACTCTGCGCTGCACACCCGGTTCCGTCCAGTGCGTGTAGATGCCCGCAGGCGAGGTCTGGGGTGCGTGCTGCCTTCCTCTCCGTGTCTCCCAGGAGTAACCAAGAGAGTGGCACAGAGCAAGTGCCCTAAAACTGCGGCGGAGGGAAGGCAGGTTGGTTGTGGTTGTGACGTTACCCGTTTCATGAAAGAAATAATTATCGATTTTAAAAGTAGAAAGCATTATTTTAATTTCTTCATTTGGTACTTCAGATGGACATATTTTGCAGTTTTCATCGTTGCTGTCATAAAATCTTTATTAAGTCAAGTCTTTTCACCCCTAAGAACATTTTTCTCTTTTATAAAAAAACAACAAACCATGAACTTTAGTGTAGAGAGGCGGTAAAAAGGATGACAGCAAGAGCGAGTGAGCAGAGAGAGAGAGAGAGAGAGAGACGAAGACAGAGAGAGGGAGAGAAATATGCAGAAGGAGTCCGGGGGAAGGAGGGGGGCCGGCTACAAGCTGCTGCTGAATTTCAGTTGCAGTTGTCAGAGTTAAAGAAAACATTGGAGAAAATGTCTCATCGAGGGGTCCCCGGATTGTTCAGCTCCGGGAAGGCTGAGGGCTGGCCCGGGGCCAGCTGGCAGGGGCTCAGACGCCTGGTACTGAGCTCCAGCCACTGAGCTCATTGGCTCCAGCTAAGTCATTTTACAGTCAGAGCTGTTTCAAGATCAGCACTTGGTACAGTACAGATGTCGGGGTGGGGGAGACAAGGTAGAGTTTGAGGAAGGAAGAAATACGTGCTTATTTTTGAAGGTCTGGCTCCGGGACAGCACGGGGTTCTGGTGCAGTGGAATGTGTGAGAGCGTGAGCACAGCCAGCCATGTGCCGGGCACGACGGCCCTGGGGCGTGCCTGTTTCCGTGATGTAGTCCTGGGCTCGGAGGCACAGCTCCACCCAGATCCATCTGAATGCGCAGTTCTCACCCACCACACTCCGCGGCTCGGACGGTCCCCCCGGGTCCCGCAGCTCTGCTCCCTTGTATGTGCTCACATTACTTAGTGAGACTACGAGGGAGCCCACCGGCCGTGCCCCTCAGGGGACCTCTCTCCTCTCCTGAGCATCCTTCTCGTAGATCTCAGTTCCGAGATACAGATCCAGAAGCACCCCAAGAAATCCAAGCAGATGGAAGGCAAAACAACCTTGAGCCCCAGCCGTGAGCAAGAGCCAAGAGGAGGCTGGATAAGACCAAACCACGGCAGAGTTAAAGGCTGGTGACTCCAGGCCTTCCCGTGCCCGCCCCCAACACCCTCGGCTCCTGCTAGTGTTGCTGTGAATGTCCTGTGCCCACTGATTTAAACATTGTATAAAAATGTGTAAATTATTTTCAAACCCAGATTTGCATTCGAGACTGTTAATTCCACTCTGCTCAAATTCGTGCGTGGAATGCCTCTACTGGGGCAGAGAGAGGACACACCCTGGGAGACCTGGGAGATATCCTGGGTGTTGCATCTCAAAAATGATGTTCATTTGAAGTCTCTGGTTTTAGGTAAAAAAGAGATCACTCAAATGTATTGTGAAAATGTTATTAGTTTTAATGTGAAATGATCTGTTTTCCAAATATTTGGGTGAGAAGACCCATGAGGCTATGTCTTGTGGGCATGTGGTTTGATGTGACTACTAGCACATCGGTGTTCTAATTTAGGATACAGGGAATCTTTCAGGTTGTGTTAGCATTTTTAGGAGTATTCTGAATGCCCAGAGGAGTGACAGGGAGGGACTTTTCAGTGAGATACAGTATCTCGTATTTAAGGTATGTTCGTGTGTCTACACGCTCTTACGTGATCCCGATTGTGTACGTCGTCATTAATTCCAAGGGGAAAAGTCGAGGCTGGGGGCATTGTCCTTCCCGGGGTCACTCCGGTCGGGCCACGTGGGTGCTGCTTGCCATAGCGCCTGTGAACCTTCTGTCACGGTGGGGACCGGGGACGTCTTGGTCACCACCGGAGACGGTTACTGTGCAGGAAGCCCAGAAGGCCAGGATGGTCTCTTGGACTTCCTGCTCCGAGATTCCTTTTCCCCCTGTGATAGGGTTAGATGAGCAGACGACCACGGGCAGTCCAGTTCCTCACTCCCACCCGCCTCATGCACCCTGGAAGCAGCTGAGGCTGCACAGCGCGGCTGGGCTGAGAGTTGCCCTCCTCCTCCTGGGACCGGGATCCGGGCAGGCGCTGGTGTTCAGCCTTGTGCTGTGCAGCTATGTGGACAACATGTTTTGTGAGCGGTCACCCCCCTTTTTCCTTTTCTGTTTGGGGACAAAGTTATTGGTGAACATCCTCCATCGTCAGAGAGCAACATCTGAACATCCTGAGTGGTGTTCTGCGGCCCCGAGAAGCAGCGCCTGGCGCTGCACGATGAGAGTTCGCCTGCATCGATAGGCGATAAGCACCAGGGGATGACGCTTGCACTGGCGTGCAGAGGACAGGTTTTAGCTTTCCACCGCCGCCGTCACTACGAGCACTTGCTGTCTGTCACCAGTAAGCACCTGGTTCCCAAATAATCGAGAATTCTGTGGCATGCAGCTCACCCCTCTTGAGAACAGGGGTGGGTAAGCCCTCCCCTGACAATTGGAGCAGATCATACTCTCTGGTACCCAGTTCCTGCTCAGAACTCATTCAGGAATCCTTGTACGTCACTGTCAACCGTGTCTGGGAAGTCTACATAAGAACTGTCGTTATAGTCAATGGTGTAAAACAAAAATCCGTTGTAGGTGATGTGTATGACGCCATGCACTGGGCACTTTCTTTAGTGCTTCACATTTATGGATTCATTTAAGCCTCACAGTAACCCTTTGAGGCAAGTACTATGTTTTCTCCATTTTACAGAGGAAGAAATTGAGGCGTGGTGGTGAATAGCTGAGTGAATGGCAGAGCTGTGATTGGAGCTTAGGCCGTCTGTCCAAGCTTGCTGTGGGCTGAACGTTTGGGTCCCTCCCCGAACTCAAATGCTGAAGCCCTTGCCTCCAATGTGGGGGTGCTAAGAGGTGGGGCCTTTAGCAGGTAACCTGGGTTAGCTGAGGGTGGGCCCTTCATGATGGGATCAGTGCCCCTGTAAGAAGGGAAGCCAGGAGCTCGCTCACACTCTCTCTTTCTCTGTCTATGCACAAAAAAAGAAGTCATGTGGGCACACAGATGGAGGCCTTCTGCAAGCCAGGAAGAGGGCCCTTGCCGGGACCCGACCATGCTGGCACCCTGAGCTCAGACTCCCAGCCTCCAGAACTGGGAGAAAAGAAATGTCTGCTGTTTAAGCTGCCCAATCTGTGGCATTTTGTTCTGGCGACCCCAGCTGATTCAAGCAGTGCTTTGTTTTTTTTTTTTTTTTTTTTGAGACAGAGTCTCACTCTCTTGCCTGGGGCGAGTGCCGTGGCATCAGCCTAGCTCACAGCAACCTCAAACTCCTGGGCTCAAGCGATCCTACTGTCTCAGCCTCCCAAGTAGCTGGGACTACAGGCACGTGCCACCATGCCCGGCCAATTTTTTCTATATATATTTTTAGCTGTCCAATTAATTTCTTTCTATTTTTGGTAGAGACGGGGTCTCACTCTTGCTCAGGCTGGTCTCGAACTCCTGAGCTCAGAACGATCCGCCCACCTTGGCCTCCCAGAGTGCTAGGATTACAGGCGTGAGCCACCGCGCCCGGCCTCAGATACTTAATTTAGATATCTCCCCTCAAATCCCTCTCTCCCTCTCCCTCCTTTTCTCCCTCCCTTCCTTCCTCTCCTTCCCTCATAATGGGAATGATTGTTAAGGCCTACCCTAGACCATGCCTGTAGTCCCAGCTACTCGTCACCTCTTTCTCTGCTTGCCTTGTCTCCCCAATATAAGCCATCTGAGGGAGGGCCTCTGTATTACCTAACACACAGTAGGTGTTCAATAAATGTTTACGGTGGCTATTAACTGTGGATGAGGGTATGAACTCATCTTCCACGTATCTCTTCCAAAAAACCATGCCAGACTCAGGCACATTTTCCCGTTAAAAGCTGTGGCCAGAACATAAAATCCCATAGGGCATTCTATACTTCATTCAGCTCCCATAGAAAAGCAGTTCAAAATGACAGTTTTTTTACACATTCCAGATTGTTGAACTGACCATTCTGACCTAGTTCTCTTCCCACCTTAGGAGAAAAATGATTTTATAGGTTCTCTACACCCATATCTGGGAGTACTAAGACCAAAATCAGTAACTTCTTGTGGTCTCATATTTGCCTGTGACATTTTCCATAGGATTGCCAAAATGAGTCATTAAGCTGAGAAGTTAGTAATATGTTTCAGATCTTTGGAAATGTATGATTACACTCACGCTTATGAATACACATATATGTGTGTGTGTGTATGTATATATTATCATTATGTTTTAATGTGATTTTATAAATACCTGGTATCATGTTAGTCAGTCATCTTTTTAATTATAGCTTTCAGATAACATATAATTTTCAGTCAATTTTGACATGATACTTGCTATATATTAGACTACTTAAAAATAATAAGTGAAGGGCCGAGCACAGTGGCTCACGCCTGTAATCCTAGCACTCTGGGAGGCTGAGGTGGGAGGATCGCTTGAGGTCAGGAGTTTGAGACCAGACTGAGCAAGAGCGAGACTCCTTCTCTACTAAAAGTAGAAAGAAATTATCTGGACAACTAAAAATATATATATAGAAAAAATTAGCCAGGCATGGTGGCGCATGCCTGTAGTCCCAGCTACTCGGGAGGCTGAGGCAGGAGGATCGCTTGAGCCCAGGAGTTTGAGGTTGCTGTGA
>CAUYSK010043432.1:0-38206 GCA_963575035.1 Avahi laniger | reverse complement strand
AATTTCTTTCTATTTTTGGTAGAGATGAGGTCTCGCTCTTGCTCAGGCTGGTCTCGAACTCCCGAGCTCAGAACGATCCGCCCACCTCGGCCTCCCAGAGAGCTAGGATTACAGGCGTGAGCCACCGCGCCCGGCCTCAATATGTTTGTGTTTTAAGCTAAATGTTATTATGAAAGAATCAAAAAGTTTAAAAGGTTAGAAAGTTGATAAAGTAACAAAATTACAGTAAGCTAAGATTAATTTATTGAAGAAAATTTTAAAAAATAAATTTAGTGTAGCCTAAGTGTACAGTGTTTATAACGTCTACAGTAGTGTACAGTGATATCCTAGGTCTTTACATTCACTCACCACTTAATCACTTACCCAGGGCAACTTTCGGTCCTACAAGCTCTACTCATGGTAAGTGCCCTATTCAGGTGTACCATTTTTTTGCCTTTTATGCTGTATCTTTACTGTATCTTTTCTATGCTTAGATGTATTTAGATACACAAATACGTACCACTGTGTTACAACTGTCTACAGTATTCAGTAGAGTAACATGCCGTGTAGATTTGCAGCCAAGAATTAATAGACTATTCCATATAACCTAACTGTGTAGTAGGCTATACCCTCTAGGTTTGTGTAAACATTCTTTATGATGTTCATACAATGATGAAATTGCATAATGATGTATTTCTCAGAATGTATCCCTATCATTAAGTGACACATGACTGTATGTGTGTGTGTTTAAAATCAGACTTTTAAATTATGAATCAGATCCTAATTCTTTAGAAATCCAAAGAAGCAAGCTAAGTTAAAAAGGAGTATGTTGGGCAATTTTCCTTTGAATTTAGCTAAAAAAAATCACTAAGGCTGATAATTAACAAATAGTTTGTTCATTGCCTAAGCTCAACTGATAATTGCTCATATTTTCATTTTCCTTTGTTTATATGATATAGATTTGACCCAAGTATACAAAAATATGTTTCTGAAGAAAAAAGTGCTGAACATCTAACATACAAACCTGCTATTACTCTTTCCCTTCTACGCAAGAATCAATGATGAACAAGACGTGGATTTAATTACCTCAATTTGTCATCTTACTCAGAAAGAAGATAATCTGCCTAGACCGATTATCAATGGCTCATGGCTCTTTCTACGTTCCTTCTTAAATCTCCCCATAAAGCTCCATTGAGTTTTCTCACATGCAAAGAGTTAAGCAGGAATATTTGCAAGTCAGGATAACTTAGTGCTGTAGTGGCCTAAAGTGGTACTTCCTCAGTACCCAGTGAAAGTAGGCAAAAATAATAATGATAAGTTAAGCTGAGAATTCACCAGAAGAAACTAATGAAAGAACAGGGAATGACATTACGGTGAAAATTTCAAAACTGTTTTTACTTGCTCGTAGAAACCAAAGATTCTGGCATGGCTACCACCGTCTTTCCCAGCACCTTTGTCCAAGAGCAGTATGGAGGACAGAAGAGCAAACAATAAGATTCTAAGAAGTATCACTATTACTTTTCAATTTGGAGAGAAGCTGGCTAAGGGGGTGAAAAGGCAATGTGAGGAAAACGCTCATGAATACACCAAGCAAAATCAAGAGCAGAATCCCCAGCATTCCATCTGAAGACCTCAGCAGAGGCTCCGTGGCATTGAGCTCAGATGGAGCAAGTGAGTCACAATGCAAAGGGATCGCACCCTGATTGGAAAGAGGGACCTCTGATATAGGACCATTAATAGAAACTTGGAAGACAAAACAGAATCTAGATCCTCACCCAGTATTCATGCAGCCCTATCTGGGTTCTCCCCCTTTTCTTCTCCATACCCTCAGACCATAGAGGTGTATAGACTACCCGGTACTTCAACTGCAGATACCAAGGAGGGGAGGGTAGTGGGGAGGAATACTGTGGGATTACTAAGAAGAATATTTTTACTATTCCTCCCCAGAAAAATTTCAAAACCAATCATTTAGGAAAATGTCTCCCAAGTGTAGAGACCTTCAGGATTGGCTTACAAATCTGTTTCACATAAAAAAATAACTAAAGGAAGAAATTTGACATTAGTTCTCCAAGTGTGTCAATACAGCATAGATATATTTTTCTAACCCCAAAGAGTATTAACACTCTTTCCCACAGCCTGTTTGACTTTTCTGACATTTCATTGTAATCAAATGGTCATTAACATCTGTTTTAAGTAGCAAGACATTCCCACGGTAGCAAAAACGATGATGATTTTTTCATATGGAGAACGTATTGGAAACACATGAATTGAGAAAAGCAATGCAGCTACTTGAAAATTCTTGGATTTAGAGGAAAATAACTTTTATGAATTAATGTGAATCTTATTTTGTATAGAGGAAGGATATACTTCTCACATCCATTTCTGCTGAAAGCTGAAAAAAAGAACCAACCAATAGCAGCAGACAGTAACTAACATCTCTCTCTTGTCCTTTGTCTTTGCCAATATAGCTACTCTAGGACTAAAACTGTGGCGCTTCCCAGCCCCACCAGTATAATTTTGTACTCATTTCCATCACCAAGAGAAGAATTGAAAGTGGGCAACTCCCATAGAACTGTCAATATGTTCTTTTTATATCAGGTACTTGATGACTTTCAACAAATTCAAGTTCTCTTCATGCCCATCCAAATATATATAGGACTTGTGGCTCCTTTAAAAACTGTACCATGATATCATACCCCAAATAAGTGTGCTTCACAAAAGGCAAAGGAAGAATTTGTGTAGCAAAAGCATTCTCTGTCAATGCTCTGAGATGTTGACTAATACTCTAGAAAATTCTTTGTGAAATCAAAGTTCAAAAATTAAAATCTCACAGCTGGAAAAATCTCAATAGCATGGATCTCTTATGCCAGGGTCTATCTGTGTCACTTGTAGACTTTTTTGGCTAAGATCAAGTGCAGGGACAATTTGTGCTTCAACTGCTACCGATGCTGGAGTCCTCATTCCCAGGCAAGTGGTGGGTAATCCAACTCCAAAAGCCCATTTTAATGTCTGCTTTCTTGACTCTGCTTCTGGGACCAATATTGCATGGTTAGATCCATAGGAAGCAGAATCTTAGACAGAGATTACAGAGCAGGAAGTTCATTTGGAAGTGCTCTTGGGATCAATATCTATGGATTAGAAAAGAAAGAAAGGAGACAAGATTGGGCAGAAGGATAAGCTGGGCTGCACCATAGTCTGAACAAATGCCTCAACTGACCCCATGGGGAGTTCTAAAACTGGGATGGCCCTTTGGAGTTGTCTCAACCGAGGACAAGGGGGAGTAGATGTTTATGTCTTTGAGTTGACCAGTCAATGAATGTGGGCTACCCTGGGAAGAAATCACGACTTTGGGTGAGGCGGGACTCTTCAGCAGAGGTACCCACCAAAGAGGACTAACAGCTGTGGCCGTCTGCTGGGAGTACTTCTAGCAGTTAGAGAAATAAATCCTTCATTTATGAAGGACATATGGCTGGTGCCTTATATCCATTACTAAGAGCGTCAGGGAACTTTTGGACATAACCCATTTCAACTAGAAATGTGGGTGTCTTAGTTGTTTGGGCTGTTATCACAAAATATCATAAACAGAGTAGCTTATAAAAGACAGAAATTTATTTCTCACAGTTCTGGAGATTGGGAAGTCCAAGATCAAGGTTGTGGTGGATTCAGTGTCTGGAGAGGGCCCACTTTCTGGTTTATAGATGGCACCTTCTTGCTGAGTCTTCACATGGTAGAAGGGATGAGGTAGCTCTCTGGGTCTCTTTTATAAGGGCACTAATTCCATTCATGACAGCTCCACTCTCATATCCTAATAACCTCCTAAAGTCTCTATTTCCTAATGCCATCACATTGAGGGTTAGGATTTCAATATATGAATTTTGGGGGAATACAAACATTCAGACCACAGCAGTGAGCAAAAAGGCATGTGGGGTGGCTGGGGCTATCTGCAGTTTTCTCTCTGCTTAAACTTGCTTTACTACCATTTTCCCTTGCAGTGTCAGTGGAAAAGAACTCAAACTATGGAAAATAATTTAAGGAGGTTATTCTGAGTTGAATATGTGTTACCATGGGCCAGAAAGCCATGCTCAAGAAGCCTTTGAGCAAGTGGTCTCACTGTGGTTGCGTTATACAGTTTGGTTTTATACATTTTAGGGAGACAGGAATTACAAGTAAAGTCATAAATTAATACACAGAAAGCATACATTGGTTTGGCCAAAAAAGGCAGGAAATCTCAAAGCTGGGGATTACAGGTCATAGGTGGGTTTAAAGATTCTTTGATTTGTATTTGGTTAAAAAAATGAAACTTTGTCAAAAGGCTAGGAATATTTTAAGTTAAGGAATTCTGTTAATCAGAGACAAGCCACCAGACATATACGAGACATATACCAAGACTCAAGTGATCTTTTAAGTAAATTGATGACCTGCAGGTGTGGTTTAACCTTTGTCTTACATGGCTTTAGGCTTGTTGTTGATTTTGTATCTTATGGTTACAAAGAATAACTCCCAAAGTGGACAGGGCATAACTAGTTATGTCTGACCGCCTTCTCCTCAAGGCTGGCAAATCAGCTTTAAGGTATTTTGGGGGGTCCCACTGATAAAGTGGGGGGCCCATTTGGTCAGCCTGGGGGCTTAAGATTTTATTTTACTTCACAGCAGTAATTGCCTCATAATGGCAAAGGGTTTGTGTTACCATGAAATGGTCTCCTGTTAGAGCATCTAGAGGACCTGTTTTGGCTCCCTTGATGACATACCTGGGATTTTTACCACCTCAAGACCACTTTAAAATATTTATGTCTTGGAAAAGGGAGTAGGAACCCTTGAGTCTGACTTCTTCTCCCACCTCCACTCTCATCTTGCCTTCTTTTCCAGCTAATAGCATTCCTTCTGTCACATTCTCTGAGCACTCTTCACTGTGGGTTGTAATTCAGCTCCATTGTCAAAGTCCACCAGACTTTCTTTGTGATTTGTAAATGGCATTTTGGAAGTTAGGAGTCCCCTCTCTCTTTTGCAAATCTTGCTCTTACATCAAGACTCTCTACAGAGTAAACAACAAAAAATCTAATTCAGCAATCAAAGCTGATTAGGGATTTTATGGTTCCCTGATGTCCTAAAACCCATTGTTTTAAAGGATGGTGAGTCACAAAGAATAACAGTTTAAATGAAATAAGCATACCTTTGCTTAAAGTTTTCCAGGTATTGTAGCTGCTATAATAGCAGTGTTCCAAATTTTACATATATCCTGGCATAATATATTTAAATTTTTAAAATTATCTGCAGCCTAGCCCCATTTTTGTATCTATTGTTACTCCCCATTCACATGGTAAAAATAGCTTTCTATATGCACTGCCCTCAAGAGCTGGGTATATACAATGTACAACAAATGATGAATGGGATTTGTAAATTTATAGTAGAAACAAATATCTTGAAAACAAAGCTTTCATTTGCAAGAGCAAGGCTCTGTTGAGAGAAAAAGAATCAGTGAATTTTGACATGACTGAGCCCCTGTGACTTAAAGCAGTTTTAAAGAATACAGGATATGACACCAAAGAATAAGTTAAACCACTCTCAGGAAAAGACGTACAAGATTGACCAGAGGAAAGAAGACAATGGAGGTGATATACTGAGAGTTTTGAACAAGTTGATTTCTAAGAAAAATCCTTCCCTACTTACTCTTTGCATGGGAAAATTGAAATCCCAGATATGTTTGGAAGTGTTAAAGAACACATGGTAACCTTTTTCTGGACTCTTGAAAGTGGCCTAGGAGACCACAAGCCTCATAGAGAAGTTTCATGTTAAACACTGTACCTTAGAGGTAGATCAGCAATGACTGAGTGAGGTAACCAGACTGATGGGCTTGAGGGTGGCCTAACAGAGTCACAATAAGCTAAAAAAATAGACATTGCCAATTCTATCCAGCACCTAGTTCTTCTAGATATATGAAAGAAACACTTCCCATTCCTCTTGGAATTAGGTGGACATGTCCTAATTTGATCCATAAAATGAGACTGGAAGTGTCTTAGCCAGTTGGGTTGCTATAATAAAATCCTGTAGACTGGATGGCTTAAACTGCAAACAGTTACTTCTCACAGTTCTAGAGGCTGTGTAGATTCTGTGTCTGGCGAAGGCCTTCTTCCTGGTTTGCAGGCGGCCACCATTTTGCTGTAACCTCACATGGCAGAGGGGGAGAGAGTGCTACCTTTCTGGTCTCTTCTTCTAAGGGCACTAACCTGATCGTGAGGACCCCACCCTCATGATCTCACCTAAATCTAATTAGCTCCCAAAGTCGTCACCTTCAAATTTCATCCCACTGGGGGTTGGGGTTTCAGCATATGAAACTCTATTGAATTGGGGTGGGGCCGACACAACATTTAGTTCACAGCAGGAAATGATATATAAATTTGGGAGCTGAGATAGTAAAAAAAACCCAGGGTGAGTCTCCAGTTTTTCTATTCCCCTACTGTAGTGACAGAGGAGGCCACATGGTGATATGGCTAAAAGGTAATTGGTGCAATCTTCCTCAGCATGGCCCATGAGTGTGTTAACGGAGCCCTCCAGAAACCTCAATGGACATGCAGTGAGCTAAACTTTTGTATGTTCAATCACTGAGGTTTGGGGATAGTCTTTCCCTTCCTTTTTCTCCTTTTTCCTCTTCTTTTCTTTTCTTTCTTTTCTTGTCACTGCAGCACAGCCTCTCATACCCTGACTAAGGACACATACGGAATTCCCAGCCTCCCAAATGGCAGAAGCTTGGAGGTCCTGAAGAGGCCTGAGGTCGGGGTGAGCAGGATGCAGAGGACGTGGACGTCATGATCAAGGACCGTGGGAAAGTAGAGACTCAGCGGCACTCATAGCCTCATCAAGGCAATGAAAAGCCCAGCTGTGATCAGCAGCACTATAGCTAAGGGAGAGACCCTCTTCTGATTACAGAAGAACACGTGCGTTTTCTGGAAATTTAGGTTTACTTTAAGGAAAGGGAAGAAAAAGAAAAATAGGGGAGAAAATCTTGAGTGATTGAATTTAAACACTGAGTTGATTACTTTTGAATCAGAAGTGACTGTATTCTGTGTCACCACCACCTTCTGCTACAGAGACTGTTGGTTGTCTGACCCAGTATCTGTTCTCTGTCTTTCTGACCTTGATCTTATTCAGCACCGTCAATGAAGTGGAAGTGGAAATGTGTAACTTCTGGGAAATTTTCATAAAAGACAGCTGGTGTGTGTCCTTTGGCCTCTCTGTCACTCCCTCCTTCCTGCTGCTTAAGATGCAGATGTAATGCATTTGTAAGCATAGAGGATGGGAGACCTCAGAGATCTCTCTGAGGCCTTATGACTGCAGGAAGCCACTGTGTCAGGCCTGGGCTGCACTTGGATCTTCATTAAACATGAGAGCATAAACTTGTGCATTTAAACTTCTGTAGTAGGGTCTCTGTTATATACAGTTGCCCCCAATCCTAACTGACACACTTGCATTCTCTTGGTTGTATGACGAGCAATTTCAAGATTCAGAAGCCATAGGAAACTAGCAGCAGAATTCTAGGTAGAAACCACATTCTGAAGCAGGATCTTAAAGATAGTAATAGGGAAGATATTTTCTTCTGTGCATTGGAAAAGACAAACTCTCCACGACTGTGGCACCCAATCCCTGGCTGTTGCCTGGTACCGGTCTGTGGCCTGTTAGGAACCGGGCCACACAGCAGGAGGTGAGCGGGGGAGGGTGAGCTATCAAAGCTTCATCTGTATTTACAGCCACTCCCCATTCCTTGCATCACTGCCTGAGCTCCACCTCCCTCCCCGCACCCCCCATGGAAAAATAATTATCTCCATGAAACTGGTCCCCGGTGCCACAAAGGTTGGGGACTGCTGCTCTAAGGACATTCATTCATTATATTGTATTATATTCTTACAAATAGGAAAATTACTTCTTCCAAACCAGCTGCTTCCATCCTGAGAAATTTAGAGCTCCTTATACTAGCACTACAGAGAGAAAATTTTGTATTTAAACATATCAAATGGAGAATTAGTAAACCAAAATTCTCTGGGATTAACTATTCATAATATGATAATTAAACTTGTAATTCAGAAAGCATGCTCGATGAAGTATTAACTGTCTAAATAACAGCAAGGCACAAAGAAGTATGCCATTCCTAAATGTTTGAGCTTAATAGCAATATTGTTTTAAAATTTTGTGATATTTAAAACAAGAAATAATCTTCTCTAATTCTTCTATACAGATTACTAGCCTGCAAGGTAGGAACCCTCATTATACTGAATCCTGTCTTATCTTTTTGCATTCTCTTGTGACTAAACTGATAATAAAATTTCCTAACTCTAAATCAATTGCCTATTCAAGTCAACAGCTTCTGCCGATGCTGTGGTTTGTGCTCAAAGGAGCCTTTGTAAAGACTGAAGAGAAAGCTAAGAATCAGCTTTTTGCTTCTGTAATTTCGAGAGAAATCAAGAGTGTCTTTAAAACTTATTTAAACATGCAGTGAATGACCAGATTGGAAATTACCAGAGGTATTTTGTTCCCTCAGTAGCGTAAGAGACTGAAATGCTTCTTTTCATTTTTATTTCTCCAACTCCAAATTACACACATTTATGTGATGGGTCAAAACATTTTAACCCATGTGCGTTCTCAACCTTTCTTTTACTTCTGCTGACCTGAGAGATACTAACTCTGTCTGCCAAGTTTCCTTTCCTCCCTCTGAAGATGGTTTTACCTTTGCCAAGTGGGTTTTTCTGAGTTTTTCAGAATCTGGAAGAAAGCAATAGGAACGTGGAACAGAAAGAAACAAAGATGGAAAAGAAGAGAGGGGCTTTGTATAAACTTCACAGTGTTTGTGAAATAAGAGACAAGACATTGAGTTATTCCGAAATTACTTTTTGGTAGCTGGATTGTGTAATTTTGAGCTATCGCTCTTAGGGCATAATAAGATCATAGACTTAAACCCTCATAACTCCTTAGAGCCCCTCTAAATCAGACCCATATTTTTTGACTATTGAAAACCCACGGATAAACACAAAACCATCATGACCACCCGACTTCCAGGGATTCTGACATGGCCCTTGAGCGCATATTTGAAAGTCACTGGGTAGCTACATTTTCCCATGAGCCAAGGTGATTTTGTCAAACTTTACTTTCTGTAGATTGTCTTACAAAATCAATAGGATGCTTTTTAAAACGTATATAGGTGTCTTATAATACATTGAGTAGTGATGCCCTCTCATGCCAAACAGTTGGACATGTCCTTTCCTATCAGTGGAGAATCCTGTTCCAAATTTGAAGTGAGACTTGAAGAGAGGATCATACCGAACAATCTACAAGTCAAATGGTAAAGTATGCTCAAATTCGAGGATGGAGCTCTACGGATATGGGGAAATTGGGAAGGACAGATAAGTGGTAGAGACAACACCAGCAGCTGTTGAGAAGGGATTCAGGAGAACTCTCACCGGGTAGGTCTCATGGGATAAGGTAAGCTTTGCTAGCAGCTGTCACCAACACTGAAGGATGATGGTAGGATTCACAGAGGTTCAGCAGCTCTAACCTATGGTATGCAGAAGAATTCCTCAAGTCTGTGGGCACAACATCCAAAGGTCAGGGTTTTTGCTAAGTTGGAAACTGCTAAGTTGCTTCTTTGCTTCTTATTTAGAAAAGCATATTTGAATCATGTACCTCATTCCTTGAGAGAATGTAAAAAAAAAAAAATGAAAGAATTTACTACAGTTTCCATAGCTAGTTAAATAATTCTGTTTATGATATTTCTAAAACTTTAGGTGCCAAAATAAAAGGCACATCTTAGTTTTGATAATTGTTTTTTCTATTCAATGCATTCTCTCAGCAGTTTGGTTCAAAGATTACTTGTCAGGAGTCAATGTTGCACTTGTCACTGGAGATTTGGCGATGAGTAGGACCCTATCCCTGATGTGCAGAAATACTTTTCATGTATAAATATTATAATTCTTTCTGTAGTTGCCTTTTCCATTGGTTAAACTAGTAAAAGTTTTACGTGCTTATGGACGTCTCATGAATATCCAGTCTCTTAACTTGGCACTAGAGGGGGCGACACTGCAGAAGAAAAGCTATGAAAATGTGAGCTTCACAATTGTGACAGAAATATTAAAAGTCACAAAATTCCAGAAAAAAATGGCTGAAAGGTAGATGTCTAACAGTCTGTGAGGGAGAGCGACTTCTTTCACTAGTCAGTAACTCACCTTCTTTACTGCTTTGGAGATGTTGCGTTGGAGAAGCAAAGTCTTTTTAAAGGATTTTATTCCAAGACTGGGACTTGACGTCTATACATTAAACAGCATCCAGGAAACTAGGACACATCATTCTCAAGGACTTTGCTGCCAAGTCTTGCCAATTAGCAAGGATACGGCAAGAATAAGTAGGTAGAAGAGTTTTTGGCCACAAGCAATACAATTTTGACCTGGTTTCAATAAGCAGACCCCCGTGAAAACTAAGTACTTTTAGAATGAACGATAATTATATCATGCAGAGAACAAACTATGGTATTTCCTGCTAGGAACTTCTTTTCGAAAAATTCAAGAAATTTTGAAAGAAAGACAAAGCCTTATGGGAAAAAATTGCAACACTGAGGATAGAAAAATATTAATAACCAGCATGTACTCAGTGCCTGTCATTATGCATTAAATATACTATCATTTCCATTTCACTATGAGGTAGGCAGCTCCAGCCTTATTTCTCAAATCAGGAAACAGACTTAATATGATCCAGATGTTACCCTAATAATTAGTTGATCGCCACACTGTAATACCTTTATATACTAAAATATGATCAGAATTGATACAAAACATGGTTAACCTTACTCTTCAATTTAATACAAACACTTAAAAGTGTGTAGTATCTAGGAAAAATTTGTAGCTTTTGGTTTTTGACATTGAGTACAAAGATTAATCCTTCCAAAGGGAAACTATATATCTTATTGCCAAAGGAAAAAGCTTAGGTCATATTGTTCTTGACTTTTAAAAGTGTTGGTTTTAACATTAACTTATTTGAGCTGAATCAATAAATAGAAGTGTTTATTACCATAAGTCACTGATACTCTATAAAGGCCCTTATGTCGATTCAGGTGGTGTTGGTATCACTTTCTTTGGATAATTTCATAACATGAATGTGTTGATGTGGATGAAGAGATGTGATGTACTGACTCGGGTCCTTTCCAGCTCCTCCGGTGTTACTGTCTGGTGGGCAGGACTTGCTAAACTCATAGCCAAGAACAAATTGCACGGAGTTCACCATATAAGCACTAAGAAGATCTGCTTTTCCCCACTCCTTTGTTATGAGACACCCCACCGTTGGGTTTATAAAGTGGTGGGTTTTCACAGCACCCTGAAGGGAAAGAGAAAAGTGGTCACTTTCTGGAGAGCACAGTTTTTAAAGCATTTGACTACCTGCCCCCCTCCAGCCCCAGATTGGAGGAGGCACTAGATTTCTATATTCTGAAATCAAGGGGGTCTAAAAATTGGGGAATGTTACTGACTTTTCATCTGGAGATCTGTAAAGGCAGGATTCCCACTGATGAGGAGACCCATGGATGCAGGAGGCCAGCAGGGCATGAGCGTTTCATAGAGTGCCTGTGAGGATGGGGAGCGGGGGCCACTATATCCCAGTACCCAGATCCCAGAAAGCTACTCCTCAAGATTCCATGGGAGAGAACCAAGAGTTAAACAAAGGGACAGAAGTCACTTAGATCATCACTCAGCAGAATGTACACACAGAAAGGTGTGTGCACCACTGGTGAGGGATCAGGGACAGAAGAACATTGGCCAAGAAAATCCCATATGACACCTACATGGAGTCCCCCGCATCAGCGGAGACAGCTGATACCAGACTGAATCTGAGTGGGAACAGGGACTCGCTCCCATCCCTTTGAATGCACCTGACTGTAACTTCGTCTTTGACTAGGAGCTCCAATTCCAGGGCCAGACCTGGGATGGCACCAGCAGCAGAAGCCTGTGAGGAGCAGGACAGGAGGTGGGCACGGAAAATGAGTGAGATGCACAAGGACAGCACGGGAAGATGACTTAAAGCTGGACAGTGCATGTTTTCATAAGGAGATTAGGCGGCAAAACACAATGGGTGGGATTGAATTTATCAGGGAGGACTGACGCAGCAGGGAGCAGTGGTGAAAGGCGCAGGCTGTGGAGCTACCGCATGTTAAATTCTGGCTACTCCAGTTAGGTTTTTGGGAGAATTAAATGGGTTAGAATAGTGTCTTGAATATGATGATGATCGTGATGATGACAAGTTTACCACTCGGACACAAATGGGCTCCCTGGAAGGAAACACCAGTTATGAGAAAATACGTTCTAAGTTTGTGCATAGCTGAGTTCCAACGCTAGACCTACGCCTATTTCAGTGTTTCTAAAAAGCAGGATATAAAGTTGATTATTAATAAAATTTCCTTTGCCAATTGCGTAGCTTATGCAGTCACAAAATAGAAACATTTTTTACTTTCTAAATCAAATCCCCAAATGAGATTTAAAATTCCAAGCTTGCATTGAAACAAATGGTCATCATGCCACTGATATGATGAAATATGCACTCTTTGGCGTGGCAACCAGACTCTTTACATCTGTTCCCTGCCTGCCCATCTAACCTCTTATTCTTCTGTCACAATATTTGTTCTTTTTCCTTTTTATGGTATCTTTTTTTCTGCTTGGGATCAAGCACACACTTACACACACACAACTTTGCTGCAGGTAACCTCTTCTGTTTTCTTCAAATGTAATTGTAACCCTTTCTCCTCTGAGACACCGTCCATGAATCCCTTATTCATGCGTTCGTTCTTTCGGCAAATATTTCCTGAACACGTAATTGCTTTAGGCATCATTCCATGTTCTCGGAGTAAAGTGGTGAGCAAGATAGACAAGGTCTCTCCTCTCAAAGAAGTGGCACACTAGTGGGAAGAAAGAAAATAAATAGGAAGACAAAAAAAATAACTAACATTGACATTTATGTCAGTGGACAGGAAAGGCCTCACTGAATGATAAAAATTGCCAGCTACTAGGACATACACTCCATAATTGCAGAGATTTTTATCTATTCTGTTCACTGCTGTATCACAGAGCCTAGGACAGTGCTAGAAATATAAACACTTCTTTGATGCAAACATGAATGCAATGAAGAATTTTAGAATGCGAAGGCAGAGTGTTTTGGGTGGAGGAAATAGCAAGGGTAAAGATCTTCAAAGTGGAAGGAGGTTGGCATGTTTAAGGAGCCAGAGGAAAAGCAGTAGGAAGTAGGCTTCGACAGGGAGACAGGACTTGGCGGGTCTTGGCATGAAGACAGTAGACAGCCATTGAAGACAGATGGAAGCTTGCACAGCTTCCACAAAAATTATCATAATGTGTTATAATTTCTTGTTCTCCCCTAGAGGATCTGTTTTTTTCACTTTGTTGTTGTTTTCTGCTCTTTATTTTTATTTATTTATTTTTTTTGAGACAGTCTCACTCTGTCACCTGGACTAGAGTGCCATAGCATCAGCCAAGCTCACGGCAACCTTAAACTCCTGGGTTCAAGCAATCCTCCTGCCTCAGCCTCCTGAGTAGCTGGGACTACAGGTACATGTGCCACCATGCCTGTCTAATTTTTCTGTTTTTAGTGGAGATGGGGTCTCACTCTTTCTCAGGCTGGTCTAGAACTCCTGACCTCAAGCAATCCTCCTGCCTAGGCCTCCCAGAGTGTATTTTTTTAAATCATACTTTCTTACTTTCTTTGGGTTTACTTTTTTTTTATTTATTATTTTGATGCTTAGTTTACTCATTTGTAATATTTTCTCATCTCTGATATATGAGCATGCACTACAAAATTCAACTTAGCATTTCCTTAACTCTGTCTTGTAAGTTTTGATATGTAGTTTCATAAAACATAAAGCATGTTTCTATCTTAATTAAGATTTCTTCTTTGACAGTTTAAGTTTTCAGAAGTGTATTTGTTAATTTCCAAATATATGGGCTGTTGATTATCTTGTTTTAACTTTTAATTTTGCAATGGTAAGAAAATATGAGTCTGTATGATATAAATTCTGTGGTATTTGTTGAGACTTGCTCTGTATCTTAATATGAAGTCAATTTTTATACAGTTAGACAGTCATGTATTGCTTAATGATGGGGATACATTCTGAAAAATGCGTTCTTAGGTGATTTTTCTTGTGGAAACATCATAGAGTATGCTTCCACAGACCTAGGTGGTATAGCTTACTACACACCTACGGTATACGGAATAGCCTGCTGCTTCTAGGCTACGAACCTGTACAGCATGTTACTGTGCTGAATACTGCAGGCAATTGTAACACAATATTAAGTATTGATGTTAGGTCATTAAATATGAAAAGTCCAATTTCAAATCAAAAGTTTAGTTTATTATATATCAAACAAGAAGCAGTATAATTAATCAAAGTATGTGCCTAAACTAGCAACACAGTTTTGCCAATAGTAGTTTGTTTATGCCAACAGCGAAGACACGTAGAGAGTGAGTGGCAATGAAATTAGGAAAGGTGTTTTCCACAGCTTGTTGAGAATTGAATATTTTTCCTTGCGGGAAGTGGTTCAAAGCCTGTAAGAGGTGGTAGTCAGTTGGTGCAAGGTCCGGTGAATATGGTAGATGACAGAGCTTCCAAGTCCAGCTTCTGTAGTTCGAGCAGTATTGTTTGTGCAACATGTGGTCTTGCAAGAGGATTGGCCTGGCTCTGTTGACCAATCTTGGCTGCTTAACTGCAAGCATTCTCCTCATTTTTTCTAACTGGCTGCAGTAGACATCTGCTGTAAACGGTTGACCAGGTTTCATGAAGCTGTAGTGGATAATACTAGCACTGGAACACCAACAGACACCATTAGATTTTTTTGAGGAACATTCAGTTTTGCACAGGGTTTCAGTACTTCATCTTTATCCCACCATAGTGCTGAATGCTTGTGTTTGTTAGGAAGAATTCAATTTTCATCACATGTACTGATATGGTGTAGAAATAGTTTGCCTTTGTATCGTGACAGCAAAGAAAGGCAAGCTTCGAGACGATTTCCCTCTGGCACTTGTTTAATTCATGCAGAACTCATCTATCCAGCTTCTTTACCTTGCCAATTTGTTTCAAATGGTCCAATATAGTTGAAATAGTATAAAGTCGAACCTTGTTGCTAATTCACACGTAGGTTGAGATGGATTTGCTTCCACTACAGCTTTCAGCTCGTCATTATCCACCTTGGTCACAGGTCATCCACATCGTTCATTTGCAAGATTAAAACCACCAGAATGGAACTTCTCAGATCATTGATGTACTGTGCATTCATTAGCCACATCCTTCCCAAACACTTAGTCAATATATTGAGCTGTCTGTGCTGCATTGGTTCCGTGATGGAACTCATATTCAGAAATAACACAAATTTTTGACTTATCCATGGTTTCACAAAAATTGCTCTAAAAAACAATTTGAAAGATAATCACCAGCCAAAATGTGCATTTGAAAGAATGAGGATGTACCTTCACAATAAAAAAAGAAGTGTTACAGTGAAATGTCAGAGATATCAACGGCCAAACTTAGTATTTAAGGAAATCAGACATTCCCATACTTAATAACCTGATATTTGTGTATCTAAACATGTTTAAACACAGAAAAGGTACAGTAAAAATATGACATAGAAGACAAAAATGGTACACTTGTATAGGGCACTTACCATGAAAGGAGCTTGCAGGACTGGAAGTTGCTCTGGGTGAGTCAGTGAGTGAGTGGTGAGTGCAAGGGCCTAGGACATTAGTGCAACACTGCAGACTTTATAAACTGTGTGCTTTGCTGTATAGACTGTATACTTTGCTATGCTAAATCTATAAAAAGTTTTCATTCTTCAATAATAAATTTACCTTACCTTGCTGTAACTTTTTTACTTTAAAAACTTTAAACTTTTTGTAACTTTTTGACCCTTTTGTAATAACACTTAGTGTAAAACACAAACACATTATACAGCCATAGAAAAATATTTTCTTTCCTTATATCCTTATTCTATCAGCTTTTTTATGGTTTTAAATTTTTTTATTTTTACTTTTTAGACTTTTTTATTAAATGCTGAGGTTCAACCGCACACATTAGCTTAGGTCTACACAGGGTCAGGATCATCAATATCACTGTGTTCCCCCTCCATATTTTGTCCCACTAAAAGAGTCTTCAGGGGCAGTAGCATGCATGGAGCTGTCATCTCCTTTGACAACATTGTCTTCTTCTAGAATATCTCCTGAAGGACCTACCTGAGGCTGTTTTGCAGTTAATTTTTTTTTCATAAGTAGAAGGAATGCACTCTAAAATAATGATAAAAAGTATAGTAAATACATAAACTGGTAACAGGGTCATTTATTATCAAGTATTATGTATTGTATATAATTTTATGTGCTATACTTTTATACATATGACTAGCAGTGCATTAGGTTTGTTTACACCAGTAACACCCCAAACACCTAAGTAATGCAGGCGCTATGCCATTATAAGAGCTGCAATGTCACAAGCTGTCACTAAGTGATGGGAATTTTTCAGCTCCATTGTAATCTTACGGTACCACCCTTGTATACACAGCCTACCACTGAGTGAAATGTCGTTATGCAGGGTATGACTATATTCCATGTGTCCTTCAGAATAATGTTTATTTATGTGCATTATATCAAGTATGTTAGCTATGTTGTTCAAATCACCTGTCTTTAGTAATTTTTTATGTGTTCTATCAATTCATGAAAGGCCAATTCTAAAGTTTACAATCATGATTGTAGACTTGTCACTTTCTCCTGGTAAGTATGTCAGTTTTTGCTTTTCATATTATTGTAGTGCATATATATTGTTGGGTGCATATACAAGTTCAGAATTAACATGTCTTTCTGATAAATCGCTCCTTTTATCATAGTATAACAATGGTTTTTAAAAATAGCAATTCTTCCTCCCACCCAACTGTCTTTTTGTCTGCTGTCAATCTCACCTGATTAGCTGGCCCAGACCCATCATTCTGTTTTTCTACTTCTTGTGTTTTACATTGTGTCTTTTCTTCTCCCTTCTTGTTGGATAAATGACGTTTTCTCAAAATCTCCTTTTATTCCCCTTTGATTATTATTGTATAGTGAAAATACCTTCACTTTTTATGCTTTAGGTAGATAAATCTGTAACATTCATATATGACATGCAAAGTATGAAGATAAGCTAGTATCTTTACTCTCCTCTCAGACAATATCTCATTGGCAGGGTGCATTCACTCTGGAGTGAGAGTGAACTCACATGTCATTGCTTCCAAAATTCATCCTGCTTTTAAGCTCTCACATCCCCAAATTAAGCACTTTTGTTATGGCGATTGTTGATTTTTTTTTTAGAGTTGATGCTCATATAGTTGAGCCTGTATGTTTGCCCATTGTTTTTTTGTTCCACCTTGTTTCTTTCATCTCAGATCTTCCCTCTAAGGTCAATATTTTTCTGTAGTGAAAATTTGTTAGTTATGTCATAAAATGTCACAATAATTATCTGGAAATGTCTTTATTTTGTCCTCCTTCTTCAGTGATGTTTTGGTTTAGCTGTGTTTGTGTTGCGACTTATTTTCCACTTGGAAGACATTGTATTGCTGTCTTCTGGACTCTATTGCTATAAATAACATATCCCTGGTAGTCTAATTGTCGTTTCTTTGTAGATTATCTGTCTTTTTCTATCTGGTTGCTTTTATTAATAAGATGCTCTCTCTACTTTTGTGTTGTGCAATGTCTCTTTCATACGCATTAAACTTGCATTTACCCTATATAGGAACTGTGTTGTTTCCTGTCTTTCATGAATTCTGTAAGCTACTTGGACATATTGCTTCAGATAGGCCCTTTCCTGTCCTGTCTACTTTCTTCTCAGGAACTGCTATTAGACCTATGTCAACCCTGATCATTGTATCCCTGTAGATCTTAAACTCTCTACCATATTTTCCATTTTTAGTTCTCTCCGTCTGTATCCCGGATAGTTTATATATTCTGTCAAGTTGTTTTTCTATTACATGAAGTTCTCAGTTGCACTAATACTTCTGTCATTGTTTCTGCAGACTGTTTCAGATGGATTTTTTTTCCCTTGTGCATTTCGTAATGTTTTTCTAGAGAGTTTGTCTCTAGAGGTGTTCGTTTATTTTCCTGTGAGAATCCTGTGTATTGGGTCCTGGTCCTTGGAAACAGGTATGTGGGATGGAGATGAGGATTCAGGGATAGTGCTTCCTAAGGAAGTGCTTTGGAGAAACTGGCAAGGGAGTGGGGGAAACTGGACAGAAATGGGGAGGAAGCGAAGCAAGGCTGTGATCTCAGGCAAAATCCCACAGAGAGTGAACTCAGGTTGATTCTGCCTGGTACTCTGGTGTTTAAGTTATGCTTTCTTGAAAGCAAGGGAGCTGATGGAAACTGAGGGGCGGGGGACGTGCCTTGGAGGGCAGTTCGATGAAAAAGGAGACTCAGTAGGTGCTGGCTGTTGAATGGGAATGTACACCAAAGAAGGAGCCCCCTGCCCTCACCCAATAGTACAAATGGGCCCATGAGATCTGGATGAAGTAGTAGACATTGACATTATCCACTGTAATAATTCCCCAAGGTGATCTTGCGTTTGATCCTGCCAAGCACAGAAGAGTACAACTGGCTGAAGACCAACAGTTGTGTTTGTTTCTCAGCTTGGGGATTCTCTGATACCATGGGGGTTTCTACTCTTAAGCTGTGAAAAATGTGGGCCAAAGGAGCTGAGTTCTCATTTAAGACTTGTTTTCACCCAAAGTGCAAGCCAAGGTGAGCCTGCAAGTCAGGTCCCTGGACTGCTGAGCTATTTTTCTTCGTTCCTAGTTTCTCTTTATATTAAGGGTACAGCTCTTCCAAGAAAGGCCTTTAAGCAAGGTTTCAGTTCCAAACTCTAATCCCTTGTCCTATGCAAGGATTAAAGTCCAATCTAGGTATTAGCTGGTCTAATTATCCCCCGGCATCCGTCCTACACTCTCCTTTAGGGCTCCCTTAGTGTAAACTCCATGCGTTCAACTCTTTGATTCTGACATCTAGATATTTCCTTTTCTTTTGAGGAAGCTGGGCTATGCATCAATCTTTTTTTTTTTTTTTAATCCAGATTTTCTAGGAGTCGTAGTGTGCAAGATTTTTCACATAAGATTTTCTATTATATTATAGAAACCAGAAGTCCTTCTGTAACTTTTGCCTGTCCATTTCATTGTGAGAATATAAACATCTTGAGGACAGGTCTATGTGTGTTTTGGTCTCCATAACCTGAGCCAAGTAAGTTGTAAACCTTTGATAAATATTGTTAAATCAATAAGTGGCCAAGAAAATATCTATTTTGAGAAAGCAAACACTATTGATAGTTCATAGTTGAGATCCCAAATTTTGAAATGTATAGATGTGAAAGAATAAAGCAGGGTACATGTCAGTAATAGCGGAATAGTGCCATGTATGGACTAAGAACTCAGTGCTCATTATTATTTCTCAGTCACTAGTTTAAAAGTGAGTTAAAGATAAAAGTGTCCTCGTATTTTACTACATACATTTATTACTAAAGATATTCACTCTCTAATAAACTCCTTAGTCATCAGCATGTTATTTTAAATAATCTCATGAAGTAATTGTGTACTTCAGAACCAATGTTGTAGTAACAGTCCCTGACATGGTTTGGATATTGGGCCCTTCCAAATCTCATGTTGAAATTTGATCCCTGGTGTTGAATGTGGGGCCTGGTGGGAGGTGTCTGGGTCACGAAGGCGGATCCCTCATGAATGGCTTAGCGTCCTCCCTGCCTTGATGAGTGAGTTCTTGCTTTATTAGTTCACTCTAGAGCTGGTTGTTAAAGGAGCCTGGCTCCTCCCTCTCCCTCTCCTGCTCCTTCTTTGGCCATATGACACGCCTGCTTCTCCTTTACTTTGATTGGAAGCCCCCTAAAGCACTCACAAGGACATGCTGCTGCGATGCTTCTTGTACAGTCTGTAGGACCAGGAGCCGAATAAAGCTCCTTTCTTCATAAATTACCCAGCCTCAGGCATTTCTTTGTAGCAGTGCAAAATGAACTGAGACAGCCCCATTTCAGAAATTTTGCTCTAAAACCCAAGATGTTTTTTACTCCTTTTTCATAATAACTCATGTTTCAATAAGACGTAAGAGTCTAATGTAGAGAGGTTGAAAAAGAGGAGCTCATTATTTCGGTGTTCATGGAATTTTTTTTTTTTTTGAAACAAAATCTCACTTTGTTGCCCTGGCTAGAGTGAGTGCCGTGGCGTCAGCCTAGCTCACAGCAACCTCAGACTCCTGGGCTCAAGCAATCCTACTGCCTCAGCCTTCCAAGTAGCTAGGACTACAGGCATGTGCCACCATGCCCGACTAATTTTTTCTATATATACGTTTAGCTGTCCAATTAATTTCTTCGTAATTTTAGTAGAGACGGGGGTCTCACTATTGCTCAGGCTGGTCTCGAACTCCTGAGCTCAAACAATCCGCCTGCCTCGGCCTCCCAGAGTGCTTAGGATTACAGGCATGAGCCACTGCGCTCAGCCAACTGTGGTTATATTTTTAAAAGCAGGCGTCCTCATCTTTTAAAGGGGGCAGGGAGGGAATCCACGGGCCAAATTTAAATAGCTGCTTGATTTTGTGTGGTTCATAAGCTAAAAATGATTTTCACATTATTTAAATTTTTTTAAAAAAATTGAAAGAATAATAGTTCTTGACACATGAAAACCTCATACATGAAATTTAAATGTTAGTGTCTTTTATTAGAACACATCCATGCCCATTCACTTAAGTATTGCCAATGGCAGAGCTGAGTACTTGAGACAGAGAATGCATGGTCTCCAAATCCAAAAATATTTATTCTCTGTTCCTTTACAGAAAAAGTTTGCCAATCCCTCTGGTTAGAGCTATGTACTACATACTGACAGAAGAAATGATGCGATGTAGGGGATTGCCTCCAAAATAATGCTGGCGGAGGGAGCTGGGTGGGAGGGGGCATAGAAGAAACGAGGCTGGGTTGGCCATTGTTGAAGCTGCGTGCTGGAGACGGGGGGCTGATTATATTATGTCTACTTTTGTATGTGTTTGAAATTTTCCATATCACAGTGTTTAAAAAGGAAAAGCAAAACAAAAGAGACTGTGAGTTTTTAACCAAAGAGTTCAGGTAGATGAGGAGGAACTAAGATGGGGAACCGAGAGGAGTAGCCAGGTGGGGATGTTGTCCTTGAGGTCAGATGGAGAAACAGAAGTCTCAGAAGCCACTGGAAGGTCAAGTCAGATGAAGACTGGGAATTGCGTTTTGTTCCACCAGACTCCCAAAAGCTGGTACCCCAATTACGTGATACCATCTATATGAACAGGACCTTTCGGTATCAAAGGGGACCTCGTAATGCCCACATGTGGTCTCCTGAAATTATTTTATAGGCGTCCCAGCATTCTTTACTGCAGGTTTCCCTGGTATTATTTAATTTGTTATGCACACAGGTCATTTTTCCTCCACGGGAACCTCTATAACCTGCTTTAAAAACAATTATACGTATTTTACTGCTCAGGACAAAAACAGTGAAGCTTTTGAAATCTCCAGTCACCCAAAGCCGTGCATTCTAACAGATTTTGAGCAAACTGGATACCAGGCACTTTGTAGATGCATTCTGCCCCACGGTCGCCACCCCGGAGTTGGTATGTTCAACTCTAATGATTAAAGCCTTCCTGGGTTTTGGGTCTTTTTTGGCTTTGGGGAACCTTTGGCCCTTTTTTCTCCCTTCCCTTTGGGCAGGTGGCCCAGGGCGTTGGCCTCATTCACAATTCTCCAGTTTCCCAGACAATGAGGCCCCTTATGCTCATTGCTACGGTCTGCCCACTAACTCTATGGAGAGGTTTACGGTTACTGGAACAGATGCCCCGCTCTCTGCTGCAAATAATGTCTTCGTTCCAAGAAAACCCCAGCCCATTGCCAGTTCTGTATTTGGTTTTAATTAAAAGCCCTTTGGGTCACTCTCTTTTAGCAGATTGACCAAAAACATTGAAAGGACTGGGCAGGGCAATGGCGATCTGGGGGTGGATAGCTTTCTCCACCGGCCCCACCCCTGCCCCACCAAAAGGCACCCCCGCTGCAGACTGGCAGGAATCAGGCAGGTTAGGATTCCTTTGGTGGAAGCTAAATGAAAACAGCAACAATAGCCACAAAGCTAAAATGAAGACAGTGTCCTGAGAAACAGAGAGAGTTTGATGTCCCAGCTGCCTGAGACTGGGGGGTTTCCCAGGACTCAGAACTTTTCGTTTTGTTTTTTTTTTTTTTTTTTTTTGAGACAGAGTTTCACTCTGTTGCCTGGGCTAGGGTGCCGTGGCGTCAGCCTAGCTCACAGCAACCTCAAACTCCTGGGCTCAAGTGATCCTCCTGCCTCAGCCTCCCGAGTAGCTGGGACTATAGGCATGCACCACCATGCCCGGCTAATTTTTTATATATATTTTTTTAATTGTTCAGCTAATTTCTTTCTATTTTTTTTAGTAGAGACGGGGTCTCACTCTTTCTCAGGCTGGTCTCGAACTCCTGAGCTGAAACAATCCGCCCGCCTCGGCCTCCCAGAGTGCTAGGATTACAGGTGTGAGCCACTGCGGCTGGCCAGAACCTTTCATTTTAAAACCAGATAGTTGCAGGCAAACCAGGACTAGTTGGTCAGCCCAGGGATCAGAGACACTTTGTCATCTACGAAACTTACAAAGATGCTGGGAGGTTCCCCCTCTGCTGGAACATCCCATCCCAGACACAAACCAACACTTCACAATTACGTGGAGTCTCACTGTCTGCAAAGCAGCTCCATTTAAGGTCTGTATCATGAACACACACACGTAAGCACACAGACACTAATGGGGAGATTTCCCATCAATAAAAACCCATTTTATGACTATTAATGCAAAATAAACAAACGTGCCTGGCTTATAGACTATCAGCCTCAGTTAACTGGATTTGCATGTTATGTCAAACGCTTGGTGTTGGAATGGCCCAGCTTGCAAGGATTGCAGAAGTCAAGGGGATGGGCACTCTGTGGACTGGAGGTGTGAAGACCTGAGCTCTTGTCCCAGCTCTGCCCCTAGCGGTGAGACTCGAAGCACAGCCGGTCCCCTCCTCCTCTCTCAGCCTCCGGGGAGAAAACGGAAAGCTTTCGCTAGATAGGAAGAAACTGGTCTCGTCGAGCCTCTTCCATGTGCCGGGCAACATGCCAAGCCCTCCCTGTCATTTATTCTTTTCATCAGCCCTCCAGGTTTACTTAGTTTCACGGATGAGTTCAGTGCAGGTGAAAGGTCACACAGCAAGCAAATGGCAGAGAGGGGGATACAACGTCCGCTGCTTGGCCCGCTGGTAATCATAATCCTAGCAACCATTCAATGCGAGAACTAAGTATATACCCCTCTAACATGCATTGCTTTGCTTAATTCTTATAGAATCTTGGAGGCAAACATTACCACTATCCCTATTCCACAGATGATGAAATGGGTTCTAAGTGGTCAAGTGACCTGCCCAAGGTCACACAGCTGCACAGTGGCAGAGCTGGGTGGTAAACTCAGAGCTAAGTGATTCCCAGCACTTACGAGCTATGCTACCCAGCCTCTCTGCTCCGCAGCCCTGAACCTAAAACTCCAGGTGGCCAGTGCCACCTCAGGGATAGGACCACCCGTTACTAGCTGTGGTGCTATTAGGCAAAATCCTTAACCTCCCTGGGCTTCCATTTCCTCCTCCGCGCAATAGGGGTAGCACCAGCACCTCCCTCACAAAGACCATGTAAACATTTTTAAAGTTCATAAATTTATCCAACACATATTCAATGCTATTTTCTTTATCTGCATTTTCCCTTTTTTCTACAACAGTTATGAGGTAGATATTACTTTCTTTATACGTAAAATGTGTAAAGAACCAAGCCCAGCACTGGCGCATACAAAAATTCAATGCATAGTAGCTATTACTATTATTAATGCTATTGTTTTTGCTGTTGCTATTACTATTATCACAAAGTTGCTGTCATCGCTGTTATTGTTATTATTAAGTAGGTTTGGAATCCTTTCCTAGAAGTTTCCTCACTCCTCCTTCCCCATGGACGCCCCCACCCCAGGAGCCGTTAACGCCGCTGTACCCCTCCCTTTGCCCACGTCCCCCTCTCCCTGTCCGCCCCCACCGCATGCGCACCTGTGCCCCTTCCCCGGGGAGTCCCGCGTCCCCAGCGCTCGGCCCCGCGGGGTCCTCCCGGCCCTCCGCGCTCCTCACCTGCGGTGCCCGGCTCGGCCGCTCTGAGCCCGGCGGGCGGGGCCGGGACACTCCCGGGGTGCCCCCACCTCGGCTGGGTCGCCCCGGGACTCACGGGAGCGCGGGCGTCGCAGACCACGCCTGGGGCGTCCAGTGTGGACCCGAACACTCTCCTCGCCGCCCTGCGGGATAACAGCGAGTCAGGGAGGATCCGGAGCTCTGAAGACACATCAGCCAATTGCAATGTAGGGACTTTATTTGGATCCGGATTCGAACAAACCATTAAAAAGTTATAAGACTATGGGAGCAATGTGCTGGCTGGATAGTTCATGGCTAGCTTTTTTAACGGTGTGATACTTGAATGTGGTTCTCTTTCAAGAGTCCTCGTTTTATAGATAGATGCTTACAAAACTGAAATGAGAGGATGCCTGAAATTTGCTTGGAAATGGCGCGAAACTGGGAGTTGCGCGAGTATGGATGACACAGGGCTGGCCACGTGTTGGTAATTGCAGAAACTGGGTGAGGAAGATTCATTGTCTTTCTTTTTTATGTGCTTGGTATTTTCCGTAATAAAAAAATTGTCTTAATAGTAAGACCTATCATAGGTGTATACATGCGCACACACACACACACACACACACACACGCAGAGTGATAGGAAAAGATTCATCTTAAGTGTCCAATAAGAAAATGGTTATATAAACAATGATACATCAACTCTATGGATTATACAGTCATTAAAGCGGTCATTAACAAAGATCATATAATTAACACAAGGAAATAATATTATATCCAAAACAAAAAAGCCAAATATTAGGTAAAATATATGTGTATGAACTTTTATTACAACTAGAAGGAAATGCATTAAAATACTAAGTTTGCATAGTGGGATTATGCATAACTGTTTTGCATCTTTCCTAATGAAAATATAATGGTGGACTCGAAAGGGTTCGTTGCAATCCTTCACATGTAATGAAACACATCTCAATAATTGTAATTTTTTAAAACAATTACTGAAATGCCTAATGCTGACATTAGTTTTTCAGTGGCAAAATTAAAACATTCTCTTCAGAAATGGCCAACGGTAGTGTTCTGTTGCTCCATCTGATAGTAATTTGTATAATACGAGTGTCTCGCTTCTTTAATAACATTCTTTTATCCCCAGGGTCTTGGTTTAATCCTTTAAACAAAAAGCTTACACTCAAGCCCTGAATGATGGGAAATGTCTTCCATACCTTGTTAATTTTTGATTTAGAAAATGTGTCTATGAGTCTCATATGATTCATCTTGGAAAAATAAAAGTATCTTTTCATTTTTACATATTTTAATGTTTAAAAGTTGACACGCGTGTGAGTGTGTGTACATACATGCATAGAAAAAAAGGCTGGAAGGGCATAAACCAAAATGTCAGTAGTGGTACTC
The DNA here is from genome assembly GCA_963575035.1 of Avahi laniger. NCBI lineage: Eukaryota > Metazoa > Chordata > Mammalia > Primates > Indriidae > Avahi > Avahi laniger. The sequence continues at coordinate 12,580 of CAUYSK010043432.1, read as the reverse complement.
TGAGAGCTATGGGATAGGTAAACTTTATTTTCTTCTTTTTTGTCTGTATTTTCTATTTTTTCTACAATGAACATGTTCCTTGTAATGCAAAAACCATTAGGGCTTTATGATCATCTATAAATAATAAAAAGAAGGAGGCAAAATCCAGTGCTGGGAATCCTGTTTTGTTCTGCTGTGTATAAAGAGAACTCACCGTCTTCTCAGTCACTGTGGCTCTGCTATTTGGAAAACTACTGAGGGTTCAAGAGCATTTAAAACCAATAATTTATGTTGAATCCCAAAAAGGACATAAGAAAACATCTTTTGGGCATTTTATCTGTTCTTATTTTTCAAAACTTAGGAAATGTGGGTATATAAGACATCCCAATTTTACATGGTCATTTATGTGGGGGAAAAAATCTTGACTTTTCATTTTACATGTATGGAAAGTAATTTTAAAGTGACTTTGTAACAAAAGCATATTATTGAATTCATGTGAATGCAACACACTGACTCTAAAATCCAAAGGGATGTTATGTAATAACATCCTCTCGATTCTCCAAAAGCATAAAATTTCACAGTGAAAAATAAGAATTTTTTTATCAGTGAATACTGACACCAATTCCGTGATACTATTATAGATAGCAAGATACCAAGTACAATTTTATTAGTAAATGAAGCCAAATACCACATAAGTTGTACTATAAAAACAAATGATGTTGCCAGCTAGTCTACTGGTATGAAAAATTAAAACAAAAAAACAAATGATACGCTAATGCAAATCAAATCAAAACCACGAGACACCACCTTATACTCATTAGGATGGCTACTATTAAAAAAACAGAAAATAAATGTTGGCAAGAAATTGGAACTCTTGTGCATTGTTGGTGGGAATGTAAAATGGTGTAGTCACTGTGGAAAACAGCATGGTGGTTTCTTAAAAAATTAAAAATAGAATTACTATATGATCCAGCAATGCCCCTTCTGGGTATAGACCCAAAAGACTTAAAAGCAGGGTCTCGAAGAGATATTTGTACACCCATGTTTGTAGCAGCATTATTCAGAATAGCTAAAAGGTAGAAGCAACCCAAGTGTCCATTGAAGGATGAATGGATAAGCAAAATGTGGTATATCCATACAACAGATTATTCGTCCTTGAAGGGAATTCTGACACTGGCTACAACATGGATGAACCTTGAGAACATTATGCTAAGTGAAATCAGCCAGTCACAAAAAGGCAAATACTGTATGACTTCACTTATGTGAGGTACCTAGAGTAGTCAAAGAGACAGAAAGTAGAGTGGTGGTTGCCAGGGAGTGGGGGTGGGGGAACGCAGAGTTACGTTAATGGATATAGTATTAGCTTTGCAAGATACAAAGTTCTAGAGATGATTGGTGGTGATGGCTACACAACATGAATGTACTTAAATAACTGACTGTACACCTAAAAATGGTTAATTTTATGTTGTGTTTCACTACAATAAAAAAATTGGAAGGAAATAAAAACAAATGATAGCACTCTATTTCAGTGAACTCCAATAACTTAAAATGCAAGTAGGGCCAGGCATGGTGGCTCATGTACAGCTCAAAGTGCTGTAACCCCAGCACTTTGGGAGGTAGAATTTGGAGGATCACTTGAGCCCAGGAGTTGGAGACCAGCCTGGGCAACCAGTGAGACCCTGTCTCTACAAAAAAAATTTTTAAAGAATTAGCCAGGCATGGTGATGTGCACTTACAGTCCCAGCTACTTGGGAGGCTGAGGCAGGAAGATCACTCGAGTTTGTGGCTGCAGTGAGCTATGATCTTGCCACTGAAAGGCAACCTGGGTGACATAGCAAGACCCTGTCTCTAAAAATAAAAATAATTTTTTAAAAAGCAAGTAAATTGAATGTGGTATCCTGAACTGGATCCTAGAACAGAAAAAGGTCATTAGTTAAAAAAAAAAAAAAAACTGGAAAAATCCCAATAGCCTAGAGTTTAATTAATAATAATGTAACAATGTTGATTTTTCAATTTTGAGAAACATACCATGGTTATGAGAGATGTTAACATTAGGGAAAACTAAAGGGTATACAGGAACTGTCGAGGCAGGAAGATTGCTTGAGGCCAGGAGTTCAAGATCAGCCTGGCAACACAGCAAGACCACGTCTTGACAAAAAATTTTACAAATTATCTGGGTGTGGTAGCACATGCCTGTTCCCAGCTACTTGGGAGGCCAAGCAAGAGAATCCCGAGCCCAGGAGTTCAAGGCTGCAGTGAGCTGTGATCGCACAACTGCACTCCAGCCTGGGTGACAGAGCAACGCCCTGTCTCTAAAAAAAATAAAAATAAAGTGTTAAATAACAAGCTACAACTAAAAAAGTTAAGATCAGTTCCTACACAGAAGACAAAGACAATACAAATATATTACAAAAATTGATAAAGCAAGAGACAAACTATGAATGCCCATATAGCAAAAGTATATGTGAAATTTTTTTTTTTAGAGACGAGGTCTGTCACCCACACTTGAGTGCAGTGGTGTCATCATAGCTCACTGAAACCATCAACTCCCAGGCTCTAGTGATCTTCCTGCCTCAGCTTCCCAAGTAGCTGGGACCACAGGTGTGCACCACCACACCCAGCTAATTTATCTTTTGTAAATCACTATTTTGCCCAGGCTGGTCTCGAACTCCTGAACTCAAGCATCCTCCTGCCTCCACCTCCCAAAGTGCTGGGATTACAAGCGTGAGCCAACACACCTGACCATGAAATTCTTTCTGTTCATTACTGTCTGTTCGCTGTTGCCCAGTTATCACCTAATCATCCACTACTTGCGAAAAGCTAGACTGTTGATTTTATGTTGCAGACCTATTTCCTTAATGATTCTGGGTGCATTTATTTTTTTCATTTAGATCACAAATGTTCCTTAGTGTGGATAGAGTGAGAACTTCCTTCTGCCAATCCATCATTTTATATCTCTGATAAATGGCTGTAAGTTTATGAGCATCCCGATTGTTTCAATTATTAGCCCAATTTTGTGCTCAGTGAACTCCTAGACAGTCTGACTCAGCCCAGACTGTCCTGTTTCAGTGTTTTCAAGCCAAAATATGAAAGCATTGATTGTAAGGTATTAATAATTTAGGGGTACTTAGGCATCTATACAACCATGGTAGGTCACTAGCAAGCCCATGATGAACTTGCTGTCGTTATTAGAGAAAAAGGATCCTGGAACACCTCTATCAGTAACCAAGCGGTGGGAAGCAATTGATAAAAACATCTTGCTTCATTACGAGTCCATTAATACTCAGAACTAAGTGAAAACAAAGCTTTACTCAGAAGACAACTCGAAATAATCTATGTTTGACATTATTTCCCAACCAAGCTTTTTGCTGTTAAAAGTCAACTATGTAAAAACTGATGACAGGTCATAACAGGATAGCAGAAAATACAGTATCACTTTCAACTACTTTGGACAAGGGGGAAACATGACAAAGGGCATTGCACATTCTTCCCTCCCCTTCTCCAAGATCAGCAGCCTGAACACTCAACACGCCTATAATGCAGGTGCCAGGAGCAAGGGATCACAGGTGCAGCCTGCATTTCCTTTCTCCATTGACCTTTAAGGTCAATTGGTTAGCATGCTTTGACCACAAATGGAGCTCTTAATTTCTCTAGCACAACCTTAACTTGATATGAAGCACTTACACGAGGAATGGTGCAGACAAGAAGGCAGATTTATTGTACTTTGGGGGAAAAAAACATGATTCCATTTAGGGAGGAAAAAAAGCCATTGACACTCAGTAAGCAACACTGCCATCTAGTGGAACGGTGACACACCACCGAGACTTTCAAGACCAGATAGGAAATATAAGTGCATTTGTTGGTTTTGATTTTCACCATAAAACGGCGCTTTTAATAAGCTGGTCTTCAAAGAACTTCAGATCTTCTTGAGAAACTATTTTATCTTTAAAATGCATAAATGTATGTGCTTTCTGGTTTGGTTTTGTTCTGGTAAAGAATGAGTTGTATTTTTTTTTTAATGGACCGTCAAATTAATTCTCAACCTGAAAGTTATTAAACAGTTTGGGGCAACCTGCCTCTGAACATCCACCACTTTTGTTCGACAGTCTAAACAGCAACCCCTGATTATGACAGACAGTTTATAAAGAAGCAAAATTCAACTGTACAAGAACTACATTAAGTTTTACTCATTTCCTCTTTCTATTTTTACAATCTAGAGTGCTATTTGAATTGCTGGAAAAAATCATTAGAAACACATCAGTAACAATTTTACATAAATCACATAACCCAACTCTCATTATGATTAGACAATAACAGTGGAAGATATTGGTGTGAGGATGTGGCAATGTTGTTCTTAATGAATAATAAAGTAATTCTTCTCAAGGCTTTAATTTTCCTTTATACCCAGGTGTTGCAGTAAATGGGTTGATTTGATGAATTCTATGAGCATATAAATGAGAATACTTAATGAAACAGCTGGGTGAAAAAAGAAATAATGTTCTGAAAATAACATATTGTTAATAACCACAATCTCATATTGGCATCTCTGTTATTATTGAGATTTTAGATTCTGGGTTAAGTGCTCTGCTCTTTGGAATATCCACGATGGTTATTGATCTTGCTAATGAGTTCCTCTATTGCAACATTTCTGAGTTTATGGTTGGAGGCACGCACGGATTCTAGAATGCATAAGTGTGATGTGATCTTCATCAAACCATACTCTTGGCAAATAATAAACTCAGTTAAGGATTTCAGGAAGAGCCAAGTCCTGGGAAAGAGGTATACAAGTGTAGAGTAAGAAGTCGAATTAAAACATCTTTAGGTTGCATTTTGTCATTAGACACAACTGAATGTTTCAATTCTGAGAACCTGAGATTGTCCAGAAAAAGTTCCGAGTGTAGGATGTAGCTGTCAGAGAGTCAGAATCGGGTGTGTTGCAATTCTCAAAGCAACATTAATTGGGGAGTGAGGGTGGTCCCTGAAGTACTATATCTGAATGAGGCTGTTCTGTTTAGGGGTGTCTAGACTGGTTCAGCATTCATTGCCATTTGCAATAATCTCCCCGTCCCCCCAGTCTGAAGCCTTCCTTCACGACATATTGAAGTTGTCTGAATCTTGCGCATAATGCTACTATTTGGGTATTCCTAAAGCCAAAGCAATAAAAAAGGATAGGGGAGCCTTATATTAACTCAAACATAATGCCAAAGTCATCTCCAAAAAAGTTTATTAGCATGATTAAAAACATTTTCTGGAATAACAACAGAAAGAATCTCTAAACATGAAAGAGTATCAGTGGCTATACTTTATAACCAATATTTGCAAGTGAATGGACAGCTTTATTGCCAGTCTTCATTTTATTAAAAACAATCCATTTATTGGTTCCACGAAGTCATGACTATTGCTTTGTCTGGGAATGAGTCCCTACTGCAGTTAAGTATAAAAAATATCTTCCATCATAACTGAAGTGTGACCTGCATTGAAGTGTGGCTCTAACTGAGTAAAGAGTTGATAAAAATCCACAAAGAGTTGGGTTTTTGTTTTAAAAACATTCCTTTTACACACTACAAAGAAATAATTAGTATTTTGGCTTTTAAAATTCCTACATGATATTTAGAATGGTGGTCCTCAAAGGCCCTCCCTTCACGTAACTGTTAACACAGACCCTCCTCTGGAGGGTGCATCCTGGAGGGTACGGACTCCAAAGACCTTGACCTCCACATGTTTATACTGGTTTGAGAACAAAGACAGCGTCATCCAGAACGTAGTAGTCATTATACATGTCGCCTTCACACAGGTATGGCAGTCTGGTGAAAGCTTCGATAACAAAGCCAGCTTTTCTGAAAACTTCAGGCAGACTATTCACTTGTTCTTCCCAGTTCTGTCCTTTGATTTCCAAAATTTCTGATGGTTTCTCCCACTTGCCACCTACTAAAACAAAGAAAAACATTAAGTTAAATTCTTGAACAAACAAATTATTTAAAGAGGGAAGGGGGGAGGGACGGTAATTGCCAAGGACGTGGTATGTCCAGACCTGAGTGCTTTGATGAATCATTTCCTCTATACTTCCCAGGTACCCCTTGAGGTAGCTGGGCACAGAGATAAAGTACAGACTCAGAAGGGCTAAAGAATTTGTCCAAACTTGCAAGACTGATGAGTGTCAGAGCAGAAATGCAATCCAAGGTTAAAGCTGTTTTAGATAACATCCTCCATTAGACCAACTGGGGGCTGCAATGGTTAATGGGTTCAGAAAACTGGTCATTAAATACTAGAATAAGAAATAGAGAGTAACATGTTATACCTGAAAGAGAGTTTTAGACAAATGCAAGAAAATACCATTGGTGTAAGTAAACTTATGCAACTTATTACTTAGATTTCCTAAGCTGAAAATAAAAATTGGCTCATGAAGGATTTTAATTTATAAAAACAGACCATCAGTGTGTTTTCCAAGGGAAGTTGACCCAAAAATCAAACACTAGAATGGATAGGTCAACCTGGTATTTCTTGGACTAGTGACTGAAGTCTCTATCAGTCATTTCTAAACCTATGAGCATCAGACAGCTGGGAGATGGGAGGATAGGTAAGCTCCTCAAATTCACATACAAACCAAGCACTGACTATAGTCACACACACAAAGGTAACAGTATATTTAAATTTTGGAGTGCTTTTAGGTACTGTGGTGATGCGTAAACTACACATATCCTTAAAAATGTTACTAAATTCAGAGTGAGAATAACCTTCTGTCAAAGAGAAAGTATATAATCAGTAGGCGCCAAGAGTACGAACGCTATGGTGGAGAGGTTTTTCATTGTTTTTGGTGGTCTAATACTGAACCCTTGTCCTGTGTCTGGGGAACTCCCAGCAGCTGAGGCACTGGCACGTGACATAAGCTCAGGCATAGTTGCCTGAAACCTGGAATGAAGAGCTCGTGACAAAAGCAGTGGGGACGCAAGGCTCGAGGCTCGTCCTCTGGGGAGCAGAGCAGTGGCGGTGAGACCAAGCGGCTGGGGCAGCAGGAGAATGGGACTGAGTAATGGCACCTAATGCCTGGCAGCAACGGCGTGATTTGGGGCATCTTTCCTGGCTGTGGATCCCACAGCTGATTCTTCAGTCCTCTCAGTGACTCTGGGAGCTATCCCCAAATCCTTTCCATGAATTTCCTTTTGCTTAAGTCAGCCTGAGTCTGTTCCTGCTGTTTACAAAGACAGCCCCCACCTGAATACACCTCCGGGCCCAGGCATATTCGGGACACAGAGGACAGAGGGTCCCCACGTCTGTTCCATGGGGAACACATTCGGAAAGGGTCTCTGAATTCGAAACTGGCACAACTAGGAAATGACAACATTTTTCTTCAGTACTAGGATGTGCTGTTCACTGATTTTTCTCTTGTTCTACATGAAGTCACTTCCTTCTACCGGTTCTCCCTTCCCAGCAGTTACTGGCCCAGAGCTGAGCACACAGCAGGGACCCCAGCACCAGTGACTGAACTGCTCTGGAAAGTACTGATTTTTCTGTCAGACAATATCCTTCCCGGGAATATGTTACATCCAAATCAAAATCTCACCCAAAACACCTACCACCTGTGAAGGTTTGTAAAATCCATGAAAAAAAAATATATCATAGGTACATTCAGAAATGTGCTCCAGGTGAAAATCTCAGCCTGAAATGGTTAAACTGGGTTACAAACCATCTTTACACAATCTCAAAAAGTTCCTGATTACGGTTCCTTAATAAGAAGTTCCTCTCTCTTCAGTTCTTCCTTTCCAAAAAGAGAAAGGAGGAAGAAAAAAGAAAGCCAACTCTCCTTTAAAATACACACCCCAACGCCCCCTGCACACGCACACAGAAATGAGGACTGCGAACAGAGGCCGCCGCGCTCTCCGTCTGCAAGTCAGTCTGGCTCTCTTTTATGTCGGTAAGGTTCTTCTCCTTCTCCTCCCCCGTTTTATTTAAATCAACTGCTATTTTTCACCTAATGCATTTATATTTTAAGCTCCTACAGAATAATTTTTAAATGTGTAACATTATGAAAGGTGTCTAAGGCGATAAGTTTCCTTTTTCCCCAGAGAAATAGGGAATAAAAGACTAGTTGAAAAAAAATTTCTTCTTAACCTTGAAAATTCCTTCTGTTACGCTGCTTTAGAGAGCACCTCGCCAAACAAAAGGTTCTTAAAATCACGCATGCTAGTCATCAACGACTCCATTCCCATGCAGGCAAACTCGCTCTGCACATAGTAAGTACTAAACAGTATCTGCTATTTTCAAAGAACAATGTTTCTATAAATTAAAACTGTCATTAAAAAAAAAAAAACGTAACTCCTTCTACAGAGAATAGCCATCCTATATCTATTTTAAAAATTCTGTCTATACCCATTTTTTCCCTCTATGAAAGAGAAAGTGTCTCCTACATCGTAGTTCTAACAATCTCAGATTTGCCCATAAAATTTGGATCATAGGACAGGGAAGGGAGTAAAAGCTCTTAAAAGTAACTTTTTTTCTCATCTGTAAAGAAATGCACCAAAACGTTAACAGTAGCTATTTCATGTGAAAGGACTACAGCTTTCTTCTTGCTTCTGCATAATTAATGTTATTTTGAAGAAGAATCCTTATCTTTTAGGACTATATTTTGAAAGATGTGCAGGTAAAATGGCGAGCATTTGCTCTGAAGTAACAAGGGAGTTTGGGAGTGGACGGGGAGAGAGGAAACAAGATAGGCTGAAGCCCTGACAGCGGGGGTTCACTGTGCTCGTCCGCTGCTTCTGCACAAGTTCGAAATTTTCTGTAATAAAAAGCTTCGTTTAAGTGTCAAAAATTAGTTCTCTGCTTATTTTCTAATGTGGTTTTTAAAAATAGCAAAAAGAATATTTTATTCCCTCCACCAAGGAGATAAAAACTTTCAACCTTTTCAGTGGATACTATGTTTAAAAAAAATAAATAAAATCTAGAATTCAAGACCAGCGTGGACAACACAGCAACACCCCTCCTCTTAAAAAAAAAAAAAAATCCCACAGAATATGAGACTTCTTAAAGAGAAATTTTTCACAGGAGCGGGCTGTGGTGCGACATATGCAAACTTCTCTTTTTGGCTAACATGTTGCTTAACTGGTAGGGGGAAGGAACGGCAGTTTCCTCACAAGTCCCTGCTTCCATAGGAAACCACTACAACTGGTTTCCTCCCACACTCAAATTTCGCAGAAGTTGGAAACAAGTAGAGATATGAAACTCCAAAGTTGCAAATACTTATTTTACACCCTGTGCTACTAGTTCTTAAAAAGGAAAGGGTTAGAAGTCAGCTTCTCTTTTTTTTTTTATTTTTTAGTATTTCTTTTATAGAGATGGGGTCTCTCTGTGTTTCCCAGGCTGGCCTCCAACTCCTGGGCTCAAGCAATCCTCCCACCTCAGCCTCTCAAATAGCTGGGACTACAGGCACGTGCCACTGTGCCCCGCTCCTTAGCTTCCCCTTTATAAACTTTATCTGAAAGACAACTTGAGATTAAGATAGATCTGAACTCAAGTCTGTGTTCTTTATCACGATATTGTCAATCAAATAAGATAAATGCTACAAGCACCCACACAGAGTATATCCGTACCAGGAAGAAATCAAATCTGCCTAGCCATGGCATGGCCAGCTCAGTTGGCCTCTGCTCAGTAATCAAAGACATCCTAGGATAAGCCAGGGCTAGATTTCCACAGGTGTACATTTTGCCCTTTATCATGTTTCCCGAAGGGACACCAGGCACACAAAGAAACAATTGTGAATTGCCATGAATTCCTAGCTATCCCAACCCCCACAAAACCCAAAAATCGATACTGCTCGTGCTCAATCAGCGGCAGCAACATTTGCACGAGGAGTTTGACACAGGTCACCACACTGAAAACAGCAATCCTGTGAGGGGAGGGGCCCAGATGACCAAGCCGGCTGGGAGATTACATGATCTGCAGGAGATCAAAGGAGAGCTTGTAAGTAGCAAGAATGTACACCTGGACCCCAAACTGCAGACTCCAGATATGCTGCTACCTCTGCTCATGATGCTGATTTCACTGGAACGTCTCTGGGGCCATCCTCAGGTAACCAGACATCACACAAACCAGCAGGTAAACGTCAGAAACACGGGGAGTTAGAACAAGTGAGGAACACTGCTGTCTATTTGAACAGTCTTGTTTGCACTGGGAGTAAGGTAAGAAAATGGTTGGATTTCCCAGCCAGAAAATATAAATAAAAGCACAGGCAAAGTGAGGTGAGAAGCCCACTAAACCATCATCTGCTTCCTCCCACAGGTGCTGTGGGTGCCTGTACTGTCTCGGTCACACAACCACATTACCTAGAGGTGGACTATACTCACAAGGCTGTCACCATAGAGTGTAACTTCTCTGCAACTGGATGCCCTTCAGAGCATCCAACAAGCTTGTGGTTTCGCTACGGCACTCACCAGCCTGAGAACTTGTGCTTGGACGGATGCCGAAGTGAGGCAGACAAATTCACAGTAAGGGAAACCCTGGCACAAAATCAAGTTTCCCTCACTGTAAACAGAGTGATTTCGAATGACAGTGCAATTTACATCTGTGGAATAGCATTTCCCAGTGCACGGGGACCCAGAGCTAAGCAAACCGGAGGAGGGACCACGCTGGTAGTAAGAGGTCAGTCAGTTCGGCTTTATTTCAGTGCATCCTTGCCTTTTGCTCAGACTTACAATCATTACAAAACTTACTCACATGCAAAAATCATGATATAAACTTGCTAATTTAATACCCTAGCCAGTGAAGGGCATGATCTGAGCACAAGTTGCCATGAGATTTGGATTAAAGAACCACCCCAACCCCACCTCCCAACATCCATGGACACAAAGTCAGTGGTATGCAGTTGCTACGTTCTCTCTCGATATCCAGACTTTACTAGTGAAGGCTATCATCCTTTTTGCATGTTACAATGGTTTGGTGTAATGTACCAAAGGAAACTTGTGATGAGAAACTATCAGCTTTCTTAGGACCTGATCTGGTATTGCACCACCTAGAACAAAGCACTAGAGAAACATAAATGATCAAAATGTTGGACTCAGAGAAAATATGCCTTATGGAGAATCAGCACAAAGCTGGAGAGAAGCCACTGGAGGATCCCTGAGCCTTCCCATTCTGCCTGGATAACAAAGAACTGAGAGTGATGGCTCTGGCTTCCTGAGATTTGCCAAAACCCGTGACAATTCCTCACCCAAGTGAGGACATCAAACCTAGCTAAATCCTGTCAGTAATCTCACCAAGTCATTCCTTGACTAGTCAGAAATTAAGAAATTTCAGAGAAAAAGTTTCACATGATTCTAGGGCAAGAAAGAGAGCAGCAGTAACTCCTTGCCATTGTTGGATATCTTCCCTTAAAAAGGACTCTGGTATGATGAGCACTGAAATCATTAAAACATAAGCTCAAAATCAACCAGCCCTTTAGTTTTAAAATAGGACTCCAAGGATCTGAGATCGTCCAGTATCATAATTGCTTCTTTTAACTCCCAGGGATGTTCTAAAGGGCTCTGAATATTTGAATGGCATTTAACCTTAGTTATTCTCACCTATAAATTACAAATGAGTTAATTTATACAAAGCACTTTTAATAGTGCTTACCATATAGCGAATACTCAGTAAACGTTAGCTACTGGTAGTAAAACACACACCTGATAACTTTAGATATTTATATGTCTCACTGCATTAGCCTTCTATAAAAAAATGTTAGTCAAAAGGAAAAATGGCTTGTAAAGAGATGAAGGTCTTTACAACTGCAAGGCTTATATGAAGAGATTCTTCTCTACGAGCAGAAATGAAGGTTTTTTTTAAGACAGCCATGGCAACTTCCTGCCTTTTCTATATAGAGCTCCTCATTTAGCACTGAAACTTTTTCTTTCGAAGTTGTATAGGTGTGGTTAATTCATTAGTTTCACAAATAAAAATGTACATTGTATAAACTGAGTTCACAGGCTAAGCATCTATGGGATATTTAGTTTCAGGTTATTCAGATAATAATTACACATGTAATTGTATTTTGTACTTCGAATAATCAGCTACCTGAAGACAAAGCATGTTACTTAATTTTTAACTAGAGCACAGGACGCTTGAGAAATTCAGAATGTGAAAATGGATTCAATAATTCTGCTTTCAGAACTTTATTATTACATAAAGAAAGAAGAGTACATGTAGCAATAACAACGCCTGTCTTTTAAGCAAGCAATGCTTGCTTACAATGCATGGTCTTTGCAGGTTCTTTTACAGACACGCTATTCAGCTATGTACACTAAACAGCTCCAAGGTTATACATATCAGCATTAACAATACATGTGAAAATGTCTTAACTACATAAGCACACTCTTTTTTTTTTGAGACAGAGTCTCACTGTGTTGCCCGGGCTAGAGTGCCATGGCGTCATCCTAGTTCACAGGAACCTCAAACTCCTGGGCTCAAGCGATCCTCCTGCCTCAGCCTTCCGAGTAGCTGGGACTACAGGCATGCGCCACCATGCCCGGCTAATTTTTTCTATATATTTTTAGTTGTCCAATTAATTTCTTTCTAATTTTAGTAGAGGCGGGGTCTCGCTCTTGCTCAGGCTGGTTTCGAACTCCTGAGC